>JAJAGP010005988.1:0-17356 GCA_025084515.1 Ancistrus triradiatus | reverse complement strand
AATCCACCACCATCTGTCCTTCTAGGTTCCTATCCTTAACACCAAACCTGCCCATCACTTCCTCATCTCCTTTATTACCTTCACCAATATGACCATTGAAATCTGCACCAATCACCAGTCTCTCCTCCCTGGGAATGCTCTCAACCACTTCATCTAACTCCCCCCAGAATCTCTCTTTCTCCTCTAATTCACAGCCAACCTGTGGTGCATAGCCACTAACAACATTCACCATTACACCCTCAATTTCCAGCTTCAGACATATTATCTTATCTGACACCCTTTTCACCTCAACGATATTCTTTACAGGACCACACCAACTCCATTTCTCTTCCTATCCACACCATGGTAAAACTGTTTAAACCCTGCACCAATGCATCGAGCCTTGCTACCCTTCCACTTTGTCTCCTGCACACACAAAACATAAACCTTTCTCCTCTGCATCATATCAGCCAGCTCTCTACCTTTCCCTGTCATCGTCCCTACATTTAGTGTTGCTACCCTCAGTGCTATATTCTTGCCCCTCCTGATTTCTATCTGTCTCCTCACAGGCTTCCCTCCTCTTCGTCTTCGGCAAACAGTAGTCCAATTTCCGCCGGTACCCTGTTTGCTACTAGTACCAGTGGCGGTCGTTGTTAACCCGGGCCACGACCGATGCAGTATGGTGAAATTATTATTACTCGCATACTTTATTTGGCAAATGTTTTACACCGGATGCCCTTCCTGACGCAACCCATCGCAATCATTTATCCGGGCTTGGGACCGGCACTAGAAATACCCTGTCTGAGCTAACAAGCGGGTGGTTTTGTTACTAAAGCTAAAGCTGCATATTTTTCCTCAATCATAGAGAAAAAAAATAAGAATAATCCAAGATTTCTCCTTAAAACAGTCTCCAAATGAACAGAAAACCGTACAGAAAATGATTCTCATGTTCTGTGTAATTTTAACAGTAATGATTTCATGACTTTCTTTAATGATAAGATAGAAAACATTAGGCATAAAACTTGATGCTCATCACATCACCAAACTATTCAGCAACCTTCCAGATGCAGCACTAGTGAAGAAATCAGTTTGACTAGCTGTAAATCAAGATTAGAATCTTTTACCCCAATTACTAATACTGAACTATCCACACTGATCAGCTCGTCATCAACATGTTTATTAGATCCAATTCCTACACATTTACTCAAAGACGTAATACCTAGTATTATAGAGCCACTGTTAGTTATTATTAAATTCATCCCTAACCTTTGGTTATGTGCCCAAATCCTTTAAGTCGTTATCAAACCACTGATTAAAAAAGCCAATCTTGACCCTTGTGTGATATCTAATTATAAACCAATTTCAAATCTACCCTTTCTGTCCAAAATCTTAGAAAAAGCTGTCTATCAGCAGCTCTGCAGTTACCTCCAAAGGAATGATATATATGAAACCTTTCAGTCTAGCTTCAGGCCCCATCATAGTACTGAAACAGCATTAATTAGGGTACTAAATGACTTGTTAATGTCCTCAGATAAGGGATGTGATTCTTTTCTTGTTCTGTTAGATTTAAGTGCAGCATTTGACACTATAGATCATGATGTTTTACTAAACAGACTAGAAAATACTGTAGGTATTAAGGGATTAGCACTTTCTTGGTTGAAATCCTATTTGACCGTCCGGTACCAATTTGTTCACATAAATAATCTACGCTCTAAGCTCTCAAAAGTGAAGTATGGTGTGCCTCAGGGGTCAGTGCTTGGCCCGCATTTATTCTCTACATGCTGCCACTAGGCTCAGTTATACGTAAAAAGTTTCCACTGCTATGCAGATGATACACAGCTGTACACAGCAGCCAAACCAAATGACAGCCTTACAATCAACAAAATTGAGGATTGTGTAAAGGAAATAAAAGATTGGATGTTATTTAATGTTTTCTTACTTAACTCAGATAAAACTGAGGTTCTATTAGTGGGACCCAAGGCTGTGAGAGACAGGCTGGCTACATTTATCCTAAATCTAGATGGCTGTTCAGTATTGCCCAGTCCATCTGTACAAAACTTAGGTATCATATTTGTTTCAGATCTCTCCTTTGATGCGCACATTAGCAGTATCACTCAAATTGCTTTCTTTCAATGACATAATATCGCTAAAATTAGAAGTATACTCTCTTTTAATGATGCAGAGAAACTGGTTCATGCGTTTATAACCTCAAGATTGGATTACTGTAACGCCTTACTTGATGCTCTAGTAAATCTATAAATAAACTTCAATTAGTTCAGAATGCAGCTGCCCGAGTGCTAACTTGAACTAGAAAATTTCAATCATATCACTCCTGTTCTATCATCACTACACTGGTTACCAGTTAAATTCCGCATTGAATACAAAATATTTCTTATAACTTATAAAGCTCTACATGGCCACATTATCTGAGTGAAGTCTTAGAGTTTTACAATCCAGCTCGTATACGTCGTTCGCAGGGTGCAGGACTTCTTTTAGTTCCTAGAAAGGCTTTCTCATACATGGCCCCCCAACTATGGAATAAACTACCCACTTTCGCTTGAGACTCAGACCCTCTCCAAATTTTTAAGTCTAGGCTAAAGACATACTTATTTATGCAGGCTTTTGACTAGATTTAGACTGGGATGCATGGCTGGGGCCACAGTCTGGAGTCATGTCTGGCCTGCCTGCCTTATCTGTTAGCCGGGAGTGTCGGGTGGGGGATCTGGCTGAACTGGGCTTCGGTCCTCTTGATTTACATTTACAGCATTTAGCAGACGCCCTTATCCAGAGCGACTTACAATTGGTACAGTTTTACAATCCAATCAGTTGTGGGTTAAGGGTCTTGCTCAAGGACCCAACAGTGGCAGCTTGGTCCAGAGTCCAGTACTTTAACCACTAGGCTACCACAGTCTTGATCTTGATCTTGCATCATGGTGATCAGAGATGTTGGGTTGCTGTCTTCTGCCTCCCGTGAGATTGCCGATGTCTCATGTAATCCCTATTGGCTGTGTTACTTTCCGGTTTCTAGCTATGCTGCTTTAGCTAATGCTGCCGGGGTCTCATGATACACATGGCATCAGTGATTTTTAAGAGACATTGTGCTCTGAATCAATAACTAATTACATTTTCTGTTTTCTCTCCGAGCTGTGTTCCTGTACTATGACTCCATGACTTATTAGTTTAGATAAATTAGTTTCATTCTTAGATTTATCATCTACGCCACCCAAGGAGGTTGGGTCCCTTATTGAGTCTTGGTCCTCCCAAGGTTGTTTCCTCATAACACTTCGGGAGTTTTTCCTTGCCACTGTTTGCCAAGGCTTGGTCAATTTGGGATTGAACGTAGATATTAGGAGAAAATCTAAAATTGTAAAGTTGCTTTGAGACAATGCTTCATTGTAAAAAGCGCTATATAAATAAATCTGACTTGACTTGAAATGTGCTTAATGACATATCATACGTACCTTTCCAAGATGCACAGTAACTGGTTTTCTCTGTTCCCATGTGTGGACATCCTTACAGTGTGTGGACACTAAATCGATACGACCAGGCTCATCTCTGCTGCTACAGTAGCCATTGTCTGTCAGCTCCTACAAAGAGTCATATCAAACGTTTGTATGTTGTGTATATACGTTTGATGTACTGTATGTACTGCGTGTGCGCGCTTGTGTGCACCTTTTGTTTAAGACGACTCTTCACTTCTTTGATACCAATCTTAGCATGATCTTTGGCCTGCAAAAGGCAAACTGCATTAAGATACACAAATATGATGTGGAGAATCACCTCGAATAACCATAACTAGAGAAGTAGGAATGGATCACGTAACTGAGCTCCAGTAAATGCCAAGAACATTCATCTAATACACTCATTAACAAAAATAACTGACCAAGAAAGAGAGTTTATTGGTATGAACGTAATGAAGACATATGCTGACTGTTTGAGGCTGTGGACAGGTGTCTTTTATACAGATAATGAGGTCAAACAGGTGCCATTAATACAGGTAATGAGTGGAGGACAGAAGAGCTTCTTAAAGAAGAAGTTACAGGTCTGTAAGAGCCAGAAATCTTGCTTGTTTGTGGGTGACCAAATACTTATTTTTCACCATGATTTACAATTAAATTCTTTATAAACCTTACAATGTGATTTCCTGGATTTTTTCCCTCATCTTGTCTCTCATAGTTGAAGTGTACCTATGATGAAAATTACAGACCTCTCTCATCTTTCTAAGTAGCAGAACTTGCACAATCAGTGGCTGACTAAATACTTTTTTGCCCCACTGTATGAGCTTGGCAGGTGTCACACCATTGAATCTGCTTGCTGCCTTTCCGCTACGACATTTGATTAGGTGGTATTTCATGACCAAGCACATTTGCTTTGACAGGGACAGAGGTAAGCTGACGATTCGAAGATCGCCAGCTATGGGCAGTCAGGAGGCTGCACCGGCAAGTTAGCGCACTGTTCCACTTCCTCTTTCACGATCGCAGGGATATAACATTCCTCTCGCGATCGAGCGCAGAAAAGGACGCTGAGCTGCATTTTAGTTTCATCCTTTTCTACCCCGCATCCGTACCATGCTCCTGTAAGCGCTGGGAGTTCCCGTGGCAAACTTTTACGGCTTCCACATTCAAAACTCCCTTCCCTCTGCTGCAGCGCACATTGCTGCTTTTGGTTTCTTCAGGGAGATGCCCACAGGAGCTCTTTAAGCTCCTTTGTGTGGTGTCATCGTCTGCCATGGGGTGGCGTCGTTGTGTTGAATGTGTGTGAGCTCATTTACAGCTCCACTCACACACCGCCACTTCATTCCCTTTCTTCCTTTTTTGGTTCACCCCTTCCATCTGGAGCTAACTGCACTTTGGGTCCTAAAACCCCCCATTTTCACGGTTTGCCACCGGTCAAATATGGCGCCCCGTAACAGAATGGTGTGACCAATGCAAGAACCCAGCGTTAGATCCTGGACCTCCAATATGGAGGTGCCCTGTCGCCAGTTTAGCTTCTGGGGGTCTGGCCAGCTTGTATGGTCTCACCCAACAACCTGGGTTGGCAACCCAACCCTGCTGAGCTGCCCAGCCCCCGTAGTATTTATTTCACCTTCAAATCAGCTGCTAATCCTAGAGGTTCACATACTTTTGCCACTCCCTAATATGTAATATTGGATAATTTTCCTCCATAAATAAAATGACCATGTATAATATTTTTGTCTCATTTGTTTAACTAGGTTCTCTTTATCTACTTTTAGGACTTGTGTGAAAATCTGATGATGTTTTAGGTCATATTTATGCAGAAATATAGAACATTCTAAAGGGTTCACAAACTTTCAAGCACCACTGTAAGTCCAAAACTGACTGAATTAGAGTCAATGAACTGCCAGGGGTCCCAGTGCTATTGGGTCATGTTAGGTCATGTCCCCTGAAATGCTATATAGCTATGTATATAGTGCTATATTCTATATAGGTCAGTAGGATCAGTAGACCTGTGTATAATGCTGATGGAGAGAAGAAGTGCTGTTCCTCTGAGTATGTGAGATTTGAACATTCTATAAACACCTGCAGGACTGAAACCCCGTTATTTCCTATGGGGCAAAATATTTGGACAGCGCAGCGGCCCCTCAAAGTCTCATTGGCACCAAAAGCACAAGCACCATAATTCCTTATGAGCTGTTAGACTATGCCAAATTTCGTCTTTAGCTCAAAAATTGACCGAATTACGGCAGTTTTACAAAAATCCCATTCAAGTGACATTTTTTTTCGCACAAATGCAAATGCAGCGTGCCCTTCCAGGGACCTCACATACAGTGGTGCTTGAAAGTTTCTGAATCCTTTAGAATTTTGACCTGCAGAAATATGACCTAAAACATCATCAGACAAGTCCTAAAAGTAGATGAAGTGTAGGCTTGTGTACTCAGGGTCGTTATCTTGCTGCATGACTTACCTTCTCTTGAGATTCAGTTCATGATTCTTTTAGAAGATTCCTTTAGAATTCTCTGATATAATTCACAATTCATTGTTCCATCAATGATGGCAAGCCGTCCTGCCCAGATGCAGCAAAACTTGCCCAAACCATGATACTACCTCCACCATGTTTCACAGATGGGATAAGGTTCTTATGCTGGAAAGCAGTGTTTTCCTTTCTGAAGAACATAACGCTTTTCTTTTAAACAAAAAGTTCTATTTTGGTCTCATCCGTCCACAGAACATTCTTCCAATTTTCTTCTGGCTTGTCCATGTGATCTTCAGCAAACTGCAGACGAGCAGCAATGTTCTTTTTGGAGAGTGGCTTACTCCTTGCAAGCCTGCCATGCCAGTATTCTTCTGATGGTGGACTCATGAACATTAACATTAGCCAATGTGAGAGGCCTTCAGCTGCTTAGAAGTTACCCTGGGGTCCTTTGTGAACTATAACACGCCTTGCTCTTGGAGTGATCTTTGTTGGTCGACCACTCCTGGTCTTGAATTTCCTCTATTTGTACACAGTCTGTCTGACTGTGGATTGGTGGAGTCCAAAATCTTTAGAGATGGTTTCGTAACTTTTTCTGAGGTTCTCAGAAATCTCCTTTGTTCATGCCATGATTCACTTCCACAAACATATATTGTGAAGAACAGACTTTGATAGATCCCTGTTCTTTACATAAAACAGGGTGCCCACTCACATCTGACTCTAATTTTGCATTCCAATGAACTGCTAATCCTAGAGGTTCACATACTTTTGCCACTCACTAATATGTAATGTAGGATCGTTTTCCTCAATAAACAAATGACCAAGTATAATATTTTTTTTTCATTTTTTTAACTGGGTTCTGTTTATCTACTTTCACGACTTGTGTGAAAATCTGATGATGTTTTAGATCATATTTATGCAGAAATATAGAAAATTCTAAAGGGTTCACAAACTTAAGCACCACTGTAATTACATCACATATAGTCACAGATGTAAATATCATGCATCTTCAGAGTAACTTGCTTGACCGACCACACACACACACACACACACACACACACACACACACACACACACACACACACACACACACACAGTGGCAGTACTCTGATTCAGATGTATTCAGTTTTGTTCCTCCTTTCTGGATATGACATAATTGTACAGCATAGTTTTATGTAATGTAAAGTACATATCAGAGTTTGAATAGAGTTAAGTTATCAGGAAGGAAGTGAACATACAAACTTGTAAACAGTCCTCATAGCAGGATTTGCTTTGGTCTTCACTGTGTTAAAGAAGGCCCCACCACCTTTCTGTGAAAAGGTTGCAAGGTTAGTGACATGAAAATGCAAATACATAAAAGTGAGAAGCATTCGAATCTACACCAACCTTGAACGTGACAAGCCACTGATGGTATACTTTATCACTTCCTGCGGAAAGCATAAATACAATGTTTTATGGACCTATAACTAACTAAAAAAAGCTTAATTCGATAAAAAATTAAATAATCTGGTTTAGCTATGCTACTGCATAACACCATGTAAACATCAATACAATAGGCTAGTGGCAAAACAGACAATATGATATTAAGTTGTGCATAAAAATACCCTGGAAAACTGAAAGCATACAGTGGTGCTTGAAAGTTTGTGAACCCTTTAGAATGTTCTATATTTCTGCATAAATATGACGTAAAACATTTTCACACAAGTCCTAAAAGTAAATAAAGAGAACCCAGTTAAACAAATGAGAAAAAAATATTATACTTGGTCATCTTATTTATTGAGGCAAAATGATCCAATATTACATATTTAGGTGAGTGGCAAAAGATGTGAACACTGTAGACATGTAGCAGTTCATTTGACGGTGAAATTTAGAGTCAGGTTTTTTTCAATCCTGGGTATGCCATCGCGTGTGAGGTGGGCAAACCTGTTTATTTAAAGACAGGGATTTATCAAAGTCTGCTCTTCACAACACATGTTTTGTGGAAGTGTATCATGCCACAAACAAAGGAGATTTCTGAGGACCTCAGAAAGAGAGTTGTTGATGTTCATCAGGCTGAAAAAGGTTACAAAACCATCTCTAAAGAGTTTGGACTCCACCAATCCACAGTCAGACAGATTGTGTACAAATTAGAGGAAATTCAAGACCATTGTTACCCTTCCCAGGAGTGGCCGACCAACAAAGATGTATAAGAGTTGCTGAGGTCATAAAGGACTCCAGGGTAACTTCTAAGCAACTGAAGGCCTCTCTCACACTGGCTAATGTTAATGTTCATGAGTCCACCATCAGAAGAACACTGAACAACAATGGTGTGCATGGCAGGCTTGCAAGGAGAAAGCCACTGCTCTCCAAAAAGAACATTGCTGCTCGTCTGCAGTTTGCTAAAGATCACTTGGACGAGCCAGAAATCTATGGGAAGAAGGTTTTGTGGATTGATGAGACCAAAATAGAACTTTTTGGTTTAAAAGAAAAGCATTCCAGCATAAGAACCTCATCCCATCTGTGAAACATGGTGGTGGTAGAATCATGGTTTGGCCCTGATTTGCTGCATCTGGGCCAGGACGGCTTGCCATCATTGATGGAACAATGAATTCTGAATGATATCAGAGAAATCTAAAGGAAAATATCAGGACATCGGTCCATGAACTGAATCTCAAGAGAAGGTGGGTCATGCAGCAAGACAGGGACCCTAAGCACACAAGCCGTTCTACCAAAGAATGGTTAAAGAGAATAAAGTTCATGTTTTGAGATGGTCAAGGCAAAGTCCTGACCTTAATCCAATCGAAATATTGTGGAAGGACCTGAAGCGAGCAGCTAATGTGAGAAACCCACCACCATCCCAGAGCTGAAGCTGTTCTGTACGGAGGAATGGGCTAAAATTCCTCCAAGCCGGTGTGCAGGACTGATCAACAGTTACAGGAAACGTTTAGCTTCAGTTATTGCTGCACAGGGGGGGTCACACCAAATACTGAAAGCAAAGGTTCACATACTTTTGCCACTCACTAATATGTGATATTGGATCATTTTCCTCAATAAATAAATGACCAAGTATAATATTTGTGTCTCATTTGTTTAACTGGGTTCTCTTTATCTACTTTTAGGACTTGTGTGAAAATCTGATGATGTTTTAGGTCATATTCATGCAGAAATATAGAAAATCCACTGTGCACAATACATCTACTTACGGTTCACTATAACCATATAAAAGAAAAAGGGGTCTCAGAACCCAATTGCAGTTAGCTCCAGATGGAAGAAACAAATCAATAAAATATATAACTAAAAATAAAGGTATTAGGAGTCGCACTCCCCGATGCAAGAGGGTAGTATTGACTCAGTTTTCGGCTTGGGCATGCTTGGTGCGATCATGCATGCGCCAGCGTTTATTTAGCGCTGATTGCGTGATCAGTGACACCTGCAGGACCGAGTATTTAAGAGCACGCTCGAGCCCAGTCAGTTGTTATTCAGATTGTGCTCTGAAAGGACGCTGTGCTGCATATTCAGCTGAGTCCTTTTCTTTCTGCATCCACATCACACTCCTGAAGCTCTGCGCATGCACAGACCCCTTCACGCTGTTTGCATAGCGGAGCTATGCCGTTAGCATAAGGCTCAGTACTTTACACTGAGCGCTTTCAGCTTTGTTCTCTTTCTTTCTTTTTTGTTTTTGCCTGCCACGGCGCTTCGAAGCACGCTAGTGACTTGGCTTATCCTCCTTTTATTTTACATATAAAAGGAGCTGTTTTGTTTTTCTTTTTCAGCTCACATTAAATCAGCCCTCTAGTGGCGAGACGCTAGAGCAACAGACCCTGACATGAGCGATCAGGATTTGTTTCCCAGCTGCCAGCCTTACGGTTGCAGTCTTATTTTCGTTGTTCAATTTAGTTTCTTATTATTTAATTATATTTTTGGTTCACCATTTCCATCTGGAGCTCAATGTGATTGGGTCTTAAAATCCCTTTTATTTTTGTTTGATGGTTCGCCCAATTTTTTTACATGCCGAACCGTAACAGGAGGTGTGTGTGTGGGAAAAAGCAAAAGCACGTGCGCACACACAAAAAAAACAAAGCTGCACCCATAAGACTGGCAGCTGGGGATTGAACTCCGATTGCTGATGATCAGAGTTGTATGCTGTAACAATGAGGCACGTAGCAGCGCAGGGTAACACAAGGGGAAAAAGACAATAAAAAGGGAAGACACAAACTTTGCATGAAGTGGTTTAAAAAACAAAGCAACGCACGAAATATAGTAAATAAAAGGGGGGGAAAAAGCACCACTATCAGCGCTAAGAACACGCTGTAGCAAGCGAGGGAGAAAAACAACAGAAACAAAACCAAAAGCGCTTTGCTGAGTGAAAATTGAAGGTGTGTGCACAGATGGAGATGGTACAGCACGCTGTGGGAGAGGCTTCCCCCAGGGGAACCCCCAGGGAATCCTAGAAGTACGTGAAATGTGTCACGGTTCTGCCCATAGTGGGCAGCACGACACGGACACGAATGTGAGGTGTGTCACCATTCTGCCCATCACGGGCAGCATGACATGGATGCGAAAATTAGGGACGAGGCTGACATGCAGCACAACATCCCTCGAGAAAGCGATAATGGGGAAAGCCCAATCCCCAATCGCTGTGAGGGGGAATAAGTGAGTCCAAAAAGGGCTGGACTGGCGAGTGAAAATGCAGGGGGCTTGATGCTCGACGCGACTGGCCCGGGGGCAGTAATCAGCGGATGCAACCGTGGTGCAGGGGTCGGCACGACTGGCCCAGGTATAATGGGGTCCATAGCTGGTCCCACAGTGATAGATGGGACCAGGAGCCCCAGTGTTGGATGCTGGCGCCTACGCCTGCTGGGGACCTCCATCCCGGGGTTCAGAAGCTAATGCTGGGTCCTGATACTGGTCGCACCCTTTTGTTAAAGCTCACCAAAAAAACGGCCAAATCGTTAAAAAAAAGGGGATTTTTAGGACCCAATCGCAGTAAGCCCCAATGGAAGGGACAAATCAATAAAATAAACAAATAACGAGGGAACTGTGTGTGTAGGGAAAAAACATGCACGCATGCACACACACACAAAGGAAATAAGCTGTGCCTATATGTGGCGGGCAGCTGGTAATTGAACCCTCGCCGCTAATCTGAAGGGTGAACGCCTTAGCGATTGTGTCATGGTTCTGCCCGTAGCAGGCAACATGACATGGATGCGAACGTAAGGCTGCCCATCACTAGCTGCTTTGTCTCCACTGCACTCCTCTTCAGCCATAGCCACCTTGAAGCTCTCTCTGCCAGATGGGAGGCACTGCAGATGGCTCTTCTACTTCTCTCTCCCTCAACACCCAGCTCGCTTAGGGCTCTAAATAGTGAGCGGGTTGCAAAGCTCCTGCAACCAACCTCTATTGGCCAAGCCCTTGCTCTCCAGCCATCTTTCCAACATTGACTGGCCATATCGCCATACATGTGAGCATCCTCTCAAATGATTCCAAAGGTGGTCTTCCAATGGTATTGTCAATTCCAGGTGCACCACTTGCTTCATGGAATCAGACACTAGAACCACATCAGCCTTTCAAAGATCAGCCCAAGATAACCTCATCATTTATAGCAGCACTTTGAGGCTCTGGGCACCTGGAGTGGCCTGGCTCCTTCTTTGTCTTATCAGGTTGCTTTCCTGTGAGTTGTGCCATACTTGCATCCAACATGCATTTCATCCTTGACTGGGGGATTTTTATGCCTCACTTCTTCTTACAAATCTTGCCACATACATTGTTTTCTTGCTGTCATTTGAACACTGCCTTGGTTGAGTGCCTTTTTGTGGGGTTCCTGAAGAGCCATCCTGAATAAAAATTTGGTTGCCTCCATGTTAATGCCATGGATCCCATTTTTTCTCCAGTGCCAAGAGTCACGAACACAAACGCTGGCTGGGACAAGAGTGTCTTTGGGAGTTGCTCTGGGGGTTAATATTGGTACATTTTAGAGACATCAACTTACCTAACACATGTCTTCAGAATGTGGGAGAAAACCTGGAGTACCCAGAAGAAACTCATGCAGAGACTAGGAGAACATGCAATCTCCACACAGGCAGCGGCTGTGACTTGAAATGAGGTTTCTGTTGCGGTGAGGTAACAGTGCTAACCACTGTGCCACCGTGCCACTCAATCCAAAATTAAATGTGCCCAATAGTTCAGAATTTTGGATGACAGGTAAAGACTTTTTTACAGCTCTGTAAAACCAAAAGTCTGGATCATATGAACTGTAATTTCCTCTTACCAGCATATTCACCCATATTAATCTCTTCCTCAAAAACATCACTGAAACCTTCACCAGAGTTCAGCAAGTCCAAACGGCCATCTATAAACTAAAAAACAAATAAGTAAATAAATAAATACAATGAAAAATAAACATAATAGACAAAACTATATAAAGACTAAAAAAAGCTTGGAATCACTAAGGAATGTTTTTGATTTTAAAATAAAAGAACTTTTCTTTTTTGGTCAAAGTACCGAACATTTACATTGTCACAACTTTTTAATTCTTTATACATCAAACTTCAAATTGATTGGAAATCAAAACATTTGCAGCATACAGTTTTGTTTTGCAGACGAGGCATTCCAGCTTTCAGTTTTAGAAAAGTTGTACAGGAAATTTCAACCCATCCCATTACCCATCTGCTTCTCAAAACATACAATCATGGCCAAAAATGTAGAAATCCCTGGAGTTTTTTCCAGATGCATAAATTCTTCCAGAAAGTTCTTGATATGCGTTTTCCTTTGTTTGCATTTGAAAAACAAAAAGCTGAGAAATAAAGATTCAGATCTTATTTCACACAAAAGTCAGACTGGACATTATGTATGGCACCTTTTAGAAATTTTAAGAGATCACTTGATTTCAACAAGTAATTAAGCACACCTTTTTTTTGTTTTTTTAAAAGTGGCACGTCGGCAATATACAAATCATAGTTACAACCAGTTTAAACAGAGAAAAGTCGATCCCTGTGCGGTGTGTACCACATTCGAGAAACAAAGTTGTAAAATCATGGGAAATCAAAAGTCCATCTAGAGATCATATTGTCCCTTAGTCCACTGTATGCAACAACATCAAGAAATTTGCAATCCATGGCACTGTCTCTGGAAGTGGACAGAAGTGTAATGTTCACTGTGGCGAAAAATTATTTAAATGATGCAAAAAGATCCTTGGCCATCTTCCAAACAATTCAGGTGCAGAACTAGGTGCAGAACCATAGTTCAACAGTGACTGCTCAAATTATCCATCTCTTTCTGCAGGAGTTTCAGAGCAGTCATAACATTCATGACTTTTTTGGAGAATGTCATGCCGCTAGATGAGACCAAAATATACCATTTTGATTAAGTACATCATTGTTCTTTTTACACAAAACATAATTAGGTCTTTAAAGAAAAGAAAAGAGTCTCTATGGTCAAACATGATAGGAGGTTCACTGATGGTTTGTGGTTGCGTTGCTGATTCTGGCATTGGGTGCCTTGAATGTATGCACGGCATCATGAAATCTGAACACTACCCAAGATATCTGGAGTGCAACGCAGACATAGCATACATCAAAGAACACCTAGGCTGCAACCTAGACTGCTTTGATGTGGAAACCTGGAGCAGAAGAGTGCTCCAAAATGTAGGTGTAGAAGTTTAAAAACTGATTTCGGTTATTATGTTCTTGTCAAAGGATGTGCTACAGAATACTAAGTGTTCCATTAATGTTAATCATTCCAGTGTTTTTGTTTAAACATATATGCAAAGTTATGAGTGCACAAATACAGTACTATAACAATTACAGCTGTTTTTGAAGTGAAAATGTTTCAGAGCCAGTTGTGAGTGGGAAGAAACTCTGCAAAGGTGCTAACATTTTTGGCCATGACTGCAGGTTCTTGTATAGCTGTGCACCTAAGCCTTAAACTTGTATCCTATCCTGCTTAGATCCCAGTTACCCTTCTTCTCTCAAAAAAGATGTGGACACCTTTTGTTTTTTACAAACACATTGGACTGACCTGTTTCTCAAGAAAACTGCTTTGCAATGCACTACATAATGCACTACATATATTGCAACAATATTTTAAGTAATTTGCAACATTAGTAATATCCCAATTATGTCTTAAATAATGCCTTGAGGTATTTTGGTCAATCCAAATATCAAAGCTTTATGTGCATTGTGTGCATGTACTAGTATGTATTATAATGCTGTGTACACACATACTTCTTTAAAAAACTGCAGCTGTGTAGCATTCTGAAGAAACTGTCTCATAGTGCTGGACCTGTGTGTGATAAATGCATCCTCATTGAATGTAATTGGCTCTTCCTGTAAACAGAAACACAGGGTAAGCAGTTATTGTTATTGAAACTACTGAACGGGATTTTAATGTTTTTTCTCTAAAATATACTGGAATAAGACCTAATTAACATTTAGCTTTAAGGTTATACCTGGACATGCACGGCCCTCGACTAAGCAGTGGAGGGGTGGCAATGCAACCACTTATAATATAAATTACTGGCAGTACACTTTGTATAGTTTCAGCTCACTAGAAATGCATTTTAATAACGAAACTGATTAAGACTCAGATAGAAATTCTTCCAGTTAATAATCATTTACAGATCACCAGGGCCTTAACTGCTAGTTCATAACATAGTTTATATATACTCAATTTCAGTTTTTAAAGGGTAACTACTTAGCCAGTGTTTACTTTCTTTGTCTCAGTGATTATCAAAGTAATCAGAATAAAGTAGTTCTCACTCCCTGTGGGCACAAACTCATACAGTGACAAATGCATAATTATCCCAACCCAGGGTGAGATTCTCTGTCATTATTCAGCCTTACATGTAACATTTTCCACTCACTCCACTAGCATATTCAGTGTGATTTCACATCAGCTAGAGTAACCAGTTGTATCCACAATCTGCCAGTTTTATCAACCGTTACTAAATGGACCAACATCCTCCAAAATTAATAAAGTAACTAAAACGAGCACACACTCAACATTACACAATGTTATACCACATAAAAATAAATACGGAAAAATGCTACAACCTTATTATAACAATAACACATCTTTAAAACAGCTTCATGACACAAAAAAGGTCAAAGTTCAGATTCAAATAAGAGGCTTTAACTGGATATTTACTGCAGTGATTATAATGCAGTGATGAATATGATTAATAATCAATTAAGGTTAATACAATTATTTTAACCTGAATTGATGCAGTGAGTATCTTCTTATTTATTATGTTTGATTTGTTTATTGTGAAGCATAAAATAGGAACATTACAGTATTGGCACGACACAAGTAATTATGTTACATTAAAGAATACAGAGTGTTATATATTAACATAATAATAATGAAGATACTGATCACAATAAGGAAAACCATAATAATAACAAAACCAACACAGAAAAAAAAAATTAAACAGCATGACCAACAAAATGCACTTTTTGGTCGGTAAATACTGATTTCACTCGAAGTCTAGCAGGGTAAAGAGACCAAATCTCATGCCTGGTTTGTCCCACAGAATTAACAGAATTAATCTTGCTGTTGTTTAACTTGTAGAAGCTCAGGCGCAAAATCTCTAGTTTTTCGGCAGTGTTCGGTACCCTCTTTGACACCAGGAATTCTCAAGTTTTGAGTTTTATAATGTCCCTCCAACTCCAAACACTTGTCTGAAAGTTGTCCCAACTGTTGACTCCATCTCTGTAACCGTATCTGACAAACATGAGGGTGACTCTGTTAGGTTTCCTCCTGCAAGTTTTAGTTTTCAGAGTAAATATTTTTGCTTCCATTTCCTCTAGTAGCAGTATCAGTTCAGTTCTCAAAGTGTTCATTAGACCCGTTCTTCAAACTAATTGCAAATTTATGCCTTAGTCATTAACAGTTCGGATCATAAAGATGCGGTTAGAACCACATTCACCTCTGACTCCGATGTATTCAGTTTCTGACCTTCTCCCTCATGCTCTCCCATGGTTGTAGTGTGGCTTACTTCCTCAGTTACATCTAACCTCGGTTTACAGGAATGTCAGATATGTTAACAACCTCTGTTCAGTTAGATGGCCTTTAAGCTGTAATATTCCCCCATATATTTAACTGGATTGTGCCTTAAATAGGCGTGTTTTTATAGCTAGTTGGGTGTACGTCCTATCTATACATTGCTTGACAGCACTTCAGCTGGTCAAATCTAAGCTAAGCAACATCATGTAACAATAATATGAGCACCTACAGTGGGGCAAAAAAGTATTTAGTCGGCCACTGATTGTGCAAGTTCTCTTACTTAGAAAGATGAGAGAGGTCTGTAATTTTAAGCAAAGGTACACTTCACCTATGAGAGACAAAATGAGAAAAAAAATCCAGGAAATCGCATTGTAGGATTTTTAAAGAATTTAATTGTAAATCATGCTGGAAAATAAGTAGTTGGTCACCCACAAACAAGCAAGATTTCTGGCTCTCACAGACCTGTAACTTCTTTAAGAAGCTCTTCTGTCCTCCAGTTGTTACCTGTATTAATGGAACCTGTTTGACCTCGTTATCTGTAACAGACACCTGTCCACAGCCTCAAGCAGTCAGACTCCAAACTCAACCATGGCCAAGGCCAAAGAGTTGTTAAAGGACACCAGGAAGAAAATAGTACACCTGCAGCAGGCATGGAAGAGTGAATCTACAATAGGCAAGCAGGTTGGTGTGAATAAATCAACTGTGGGAGCAATTGTAAGAAAATGGAAGACATACAAGACCATTGATAATCTCCCTCGATCTGGGGCCCCATGCAAGATCTCATCCCATGGGGTCAAAATGATCATGAGAACGATGAACAAAAATCCCAGAACTACACGGAGGGACCTGATGAATGACCTGCAGAGAGCTGGGACCAAAGTAACAAAGGCTACCATCAGTAACACACTACGCCGAGAGGGACTCAGGCCCGTCTGAAGTTTGCCAGAGAGCATACAGATGATTCAGAAGAGGATTGGGAAAATATCATGTGGATTAATATCAGAACTTTTTGGTAAAAACTCATCTTGTCGTGATTGGAGGAAGAAGAATGCTGAGCTGCTTCCCAGGATCACCATACACACTGTGAAGCATGGGGGCGGAAACATCATGCTTTGGGGCTGTTTTTCTGCAGAGGGGACAGGACGACTGATCCGTGTTAAGGGAAGAATGAACGAGGCCATGTATCGTGAGATTTTATGCCAAAACGTGGCTGGGTCTTCCAGCATGACAATGATCCCAAACTCACCGCTCGGGCAACGAAGGAGTGGCTCCGTAAAAAGCATTTCAAGTGGCCTAGCCAGTCTCCAGACCTCAACCCCATAGAAAATTTGTGGAGGGAGTTCCAAAACATCACTGCTCTAGAGGAGATCTGCATGGAGGAATGGGCCAAAATACCAGCTACAGTGTGTGCCAACCTGGTGAAGACTTACAGGAAACGTTTGACCTCTGTCATTGCCAACAAAGG
>JAJAGP010005987.1:0-26570 GCA_025084515.1 Ancistrus triradiatus | reverse complement strand
GTCAATATAAATTGCATCCACTGGTCCTTTATTGTGCTTTTACACACATCTCTCCTACTTTCAGATGAGCGTGTTCATGGAGAACCCACATCTCTGATTGCTGAATCTTTTAAGCTGGCACTCTTAATGCTCATTTGCCCACTGCCAGAAGGTGGGTTGATTTTATAGCTACAGTTAATAGTATACTGTAATTGATTGTGTAATTGAGTTTTTTTGCATCTTAATTCTGTTTTGTTTCAGGCTGCAGTGTGCACCACAATGCCAGAGATAATCCAGAATCAGCCTCCTGCTCAGAAACCGAAACGGTAGTTAAATATATAATACAAGTCTATATTGTAAATCCTTTAAAATCATGCAAGTGAGACCCATTAGAGGTACAGCCACCTTGGAGTGTCCCTGTGAGCATAACTGGTGCTGATATCTGGACAGTATGACTTTTATTTTCACCGATAATATTAGTTCAGATAAACTATATGCAAACATTTAGCTCAGTACTGAACTGCATGTTACAGCAATTCTTATTTGTATCTTTTATAACACTTGAAATACCAAAAAAGAGTGGAACGCTAATGTGTCTGCCTTTCAAGACTGATTCTCTTTTCTGTCAGCAGCTATCACAAGGGTCTGCTTGTATTAGTTTTCTGTCAGTCAGTCTAGAATAAGAGATGTACACACATTTTTTATGCATGTGCCTAAGTGCTGTATATAAAATTGTTAATGCAGGTGTATTCTTGTTAACACTAAACATTTTTTTGTTGTTAATTTCCGAGTTCTGGTAATGTTTTCTTTCCATTTCATTCGCTATTTTGTAGGAGGGAAAAGAACAAAGAGACACACAATGCAGGTGAGACGAGTGTTACTGTTATAAAATGCAACTATTAATCACTTCGTAGATCCGTGTCTGAATACTTTTCTCTCGCTTGTGCTATCTAGCTATCTATCTGCGAGTGTATTGCAAGCGAAGTACAGTCTTGTGCGAAAGGGGGCACCCCTGGTCAAACCCTTGTCAAATTACATAGTCTGTTGAGTAAAGGTAGATAGCACCAACTTTGCAGGAAACAAACTGAAGCATAACATTTTTTCTATAAACTGTAAGGTGTAAAGCTAGGAAAAGTTAAGGTGCCTTTTCAAATGATCCAGGAGTGCTTGTGAAAGTAAACTTTTTAGTGGTTCATTAAAACATTGCTTCCCTGCAGAGCTTAAATATTTTCATTTAGAAACTGAACAAAGTTGACCAGGCATGCTTAACCCTTTGTATATCTCAACATACACCGTGTAAGAAAGTAGAAACGATTGTTTTTTGGTAGAGTTGTGTAATTTGGTGACATACCATGACACTTTTGTA
The DNA here is from genome assembly GCA_025084515.1 of Ancistrus triradiatus. Taxonomy (NCBI): domain Eukaryota; kingdom Metazoa; phylum Chordata; class Actinopteri; order Siluriformes; family Loricariidae; genus Ancistrus; species Ancistrus triradiatus. Next base: position 25,225 of record JAJAGP010005987.1, on the reverse strand, counting down.
GCACATCTAGCTACTGTTTATGACTACAATAATAAACTGTGTTTAATAATGTAGTGAGATATGGAAATTTATTAGCTGCTTATTTTTCAATAAATGTGTCCAGTGGAAAGACACCGCAAAGAGAAGATCAACGCTGGTATCAGACGAATAGGAGACATCCTGCCCTGCTCTCAGGCTTTAAAACAGGTAAAGGGTTTAATATCAGATCAGTGCAAGTTGCATGGAATGATTAGTTGACATGAATTTATTTTTACTTACAGAGCAAGAATATGATTCTAGCAGAAGCGTTTCGTTATATCACTGGACTAAAGCAACAGAATGATGAAATGCTGCTCAATGGAGGAGACAAAGTACAAGGTAAGCAGTGACGTTCGTTCTGGTGATTTACTTACTCGCTGCTCCTAAATTATATTATCAGTCTAAATTTTGTGGACATGGTAAAGTAGGCTATAGTGAGCAGGCAAAAAGGCACGCCTGCAATTTTAAGATCAGATTATTCAAAATGAAACATGTGATTTGATTACTGAAGGAGAAGAGCAGGAACTTTTTTCCCTTTTAGCCAATCAGAGCTATTGATTTAATTTAGACATGTAGAGGACTGATTTATTCTGTTTGCTTGATTGTTGATGTTCAGTAGCGACAGAAATAAAGTTCAGTTTGTAATTAACATGACCTCGGGCTGATGCGTCGGACTGAGCTGCTCTCAACAACAATTTCCAAGTCCAAATGAGATCGAAGCAGAGATGAGACCTCGACCTGTTGTTTATGGTCTTGAGGTCACTATCATAAACTGATGTAATAGGATAATTAAACATTCATGTTAAAGAATGTGGTAGCCTAGTGGTTAAGGTACTGGACTATGGACCAGAAGGTCCAGGGGTTCAAATCCCACCCTGACCCAAATCTCAAACTGCCACTGTTGGGTCCTTGAGCAAGGCCCTTAACCCACAATGCTTGGATTGTAAGACTGTATCAATTGTAAGTCTCTCTGGATAAGGGTGTCTGCTAAATGACATAAATGAAAATTATATTTTCATTTATGTTATATTTGGACTGTGATAGCCTAACGGTTAAGGTACTGGACTATGGACCAGAAGGTCCAGGGTTCAAATCCCACCTCTGCCAAGCTGCCACTGTTGGGTCCTTGAGCAAGACCCTTATCCCACAATTGCTTGGATTGTAAGATTGTATCAATTGTAAGTCGCTCTGGATAAGGGCGTCTGCTAAATGCTGTAAATGTAAATGTAAGAACTGGCGGCTTGTAAAGCCGACGCTGCTGACTTCACTCTATGCCCTGAATGTGATGCAGTTCAGGTTCTATGTGAGGAATCAGCTTCAGCTATACGACGGTCGATTCCTAATCTTTTGTACAAGTTCAGAAATAAACAATGCAGTACTTATGATACTACTTAACAAATGTTGATATACAAATAATTACCAGAACGACGGATCGGATGCATTGTTTTTAGCTGCGTGTTTGAGCCACAGCCATGCATGTTAGTTGAGCCTAAGAATCTTGTAATCTTGCATCTGTGCGCCTGTCATGGGTTTAAAAGACATATTATAATTTACAGGTAGACGTTACTATTGTGGCCGACCGCGCATTTGTCAGGATCTAACATTGATCGTTTCTCTGCAGCGGAAGAGATCAAACGCCTGCGGCAGCAAGTGGAGGACTTGAGAAAGGAAAGTGGTCATTACATCGAGCTCCTGAAAGCAAATGGCATCAACTTCCTGGATGACCCCACTATTCACTGGAAAGGCAATAAGCGCTGTGCAAAAGTTGCCAAGATAACACCGACTCACTTGATTTCAGAGGGAATTATTGCCTACTCTAATGACATTTCAGCCAGCTCCACGAGCAACATCTCCATTCCTTCAAACCCCGCTGCTCACTTGGATAAGCAGCAAGTGAATGCTTTAAATGTTCAGCCGTCCTGCGACGTCCAGATAGCTACGGGTCAAACCCTGGGTGTCCCAAATGGAAGACCGATCTGTGAGAAAGCAGTCCCATCCACTACGTCGTCTCAGATTCCGCTAGCGACTCTGATTCCTGCCGTGTCTAAGCCTTGCGTTGCAGTGGTGGAGCAGTACACTGCTGTGGCCCCAGCGGCTCCGAAGTTGCCCCCGCCGGTAAATTACATCACTCTTCAAGGCTTATGTCCCAAGATTGCTGTCACTGCTGCCGTTCCTCAGCAAGCTCAGGCAGCCAAGCCAACGCCGAGTCTTGTGTCTTCCACCAGTTCAGCGATGCCCGTCCGACTGCAACCCGTGTTTAGTCTAAACTCCTTGCCTCAAACGGTGATTAGTAACGCACTGGTTACTGTGTCGAATGTGATGGCACAGAGTACCGAAACTAGTTCCCTTTCTCAAACGTTACCTGCCAGCTGTAGCCACCTTCGGACCAGTGCAGCCAGCAGCACGCAGACTACCTGGACAACACTACAACTCACCGGTAACACGGTACAGCCCGTCTGTCAAGCTCTGTCTACCGAAACAAATCACTCCGGACAGAATATTCCACATCTGTCAGTTTGTCGGGTTGTCGCGAATCCCCCGGTGCGTCCCACTCACGTCCAAATGCAAACGCAACTTCAAACTCTCAACCCAGCACCCGTGCCTGTCCGGCCTAGCCCTCCCCAGTTGTATCCCGCTATGGTTCAGCATCCTCATGCAGCTGTAGTTACTCAGACGTCGCTTCTACCGCAGACATCTGTGGCGTCTAAACCCGTGGTGCTTCATCAGCCGTCTGTGGTAACCCAGACAGGATTACTAACTCAGCCACAAATAGCTGTAGCTCAGCCTACGATATTACCGAAACCTCCATCGACTCAGTCCCACTCTTACCCAGCTATACAGCCTAAGCCTCCAGTCCAGCGTGCCATGCCTACACAGTCTGAACTTCAACCTGCTTTGCCAACCCAACCCCAGTCCCATCCCGCCGTGATACCCCAGGCCCAGTCTGCCGTTGTGCCTCCTCTTCAGCACGCAGTTGTGCCCCAGCCTCCTGCTGCCACGCTGCCAGTGCTCCAGACAATGCAGGTGCTCCAGATGAACTCTGACACCAGGACACCAGTAACCGGGACGGCCTCGCTTCAGAACAATCCAAATGTGGTCATATTGCAGCAGGCCAATGCATGTCAAGCTCCACAAGTAGTAAGGGAGGACGTGGCCAATCAGAACGCGTGCCAGTACATCGTCATAATCCAGACACCGACAGTAACGCCTGCTCAGCAGAACCATCAAACCAATATTGTGCCAGCTGCGGTTCCTACGCCGAGTAATCAAATAACCGCCTACAGCAACCCGTGCACCTCCACAGCGCAGGCAAACCTGCCCAAACACCTGGATCAGACCCTTCCCCAACTCTCAGAGCAGACCCAGGCACCCCAGACTATAACTGTGAACGGACAAGTTTATGTTTTACAGTCAGGAGACAAGGTGAGCTCTCAGGTTAGACAAAGTGCTACACAGATCATTCAACCCACCAGTGAGGAATCCAACACTAATGTTGCATTGAACTGCTTGGGCGCCCTTACTAGCCTTAGCCAGAGCATTTCACAGGGCTCAAATTCACATGGCACATCCCTTCCTTTAGAGACCGCAGGACAGCCGTCTCTATCTAAACCGGTTTCAGAAGTCAGTAAATCTGCTGAGACGGTGGTCTCACCCACTCCCCCTGTTTCATCAGGGTCAGTAAGCTGCAGAGTTAACATCCTCCCAAAGAAGACCAGTGTATCCTCTCCTAACCAGCCCAAACAAGCAGCCGTTAAAAGGGCAAGACCAACCAGGAGAAAAGAACCCAATAAAAAGAAAGGGGCCTGCCAAATTCCTGCGAAAATAGTCAAAAGTAAATCACTTCAAGCAGGAAATGCAAAGAGACAGTCCACTATAACGGACGTCAATGTTTCGAGTTCGGGTGGTGAAAATGTCAGTCTTAAGACCACCACTCATAGCACGTCAGTGGTCACCAGTGTTACTTCAGTATGCAGCAGTTCTACAGCTGTCTGTGCCAGTGCTAGTAGTAGATTAGCTGTAAGTTCTGAAGCAACTGGATTGGCTGTCACTTCCCTAACAGATGCAGTAGAAGTAGTCCAGAGTAAACTATCAGTAGTTGCGGTCACGCCCACATCTGACAGTGGAACAGTTAATAATCCTAATCTGGCTGCTTCCCCTGAGAAAACGAAAGGGGTTCAAGTAAATAGTGACCCTAGTAGTGTTTCAACCCCTCATGTAGAACTTCAACCAAATGAATCATCTGGTGGTCTAACTCCTCAGTGTACTTCATCGTCAGAGTCCATGGTTATAAAAGACTCCTTATCCGTTGCGGTTATTTCTCAGCATGATTCCACAGCGAACGTTTCCTCTGCTTGCTGTGGCTCAACAGAATTAAGCCCTGCTGTAGTGGAAAGTAGAATCCCACCCACTAGTGACAGTTCCACACAAAACAGTGCAGTGGTTTCATCTGTTGAAACGGCACTTGTCCAACCTCGTGTTCTATCAGTTCCTAGCACCGCTCCAACAAAGAGCGTAGAAGTAGCCTGTCTCTCGCAGAAGGCGCCACAAGTTCAACCTAAGCTTGCAACTGGGGAGAACTGTAAATCAGTAGACTCTCCACAGGTTCAGGCACCATTTACTTTCCCTGCAACATCAGCACCCTGTTGTAATCCCCCAGTAGGTGCGCTCTCCGGTTCAACACCTCCGGTTCCATCACAGGAGTCCAGGAATGTGAACACCTTGAACAGACTTCCTAAAGAGCTAAATGTTCATATTTCTGTGGCCCCCACTGGTCAGGTTAATTCTCTGAGTAGTAAATGTACTGATTCTAATAAGAGCAAAGAGCCAGTCAGAGCCGAACAGCTATGTGCGGCGACAGGGAGCGTTACCGAGCCGGAATCTTTCTCGCAGAAAGAAACCGTTCTTTCCCAGGATGTGTCCACATTGGAGAACGAGTCCTTCGATTCTCCGTTAGTCACAAACAGACAAACTGATTCGCCGATGGCAGGACCGTCTGGTAACAGAAGGTTTTCTGTCGCGTCCTTGCTTCCACCGGGTCACGTCACTGCTTCTCCTAATGCGTTTGGAGCTTTTAGTTTTACCTCCGAGCAGGCAGAAATCTTAGCAATGGCAGCCAGAGCTATATTTGAGCAGGACAGTCCAGGGCGTAGGAGCGGTAGCTGCAGTGGCGACGCCTCAAGTATTCCTGGCACTTCATGGGAACTTCCTAAAACACAGCAAGCCCCCATCATCAAAGGCAGGGGTCCGAGTCAACAAATTAAGCAAGTAAAACAGCCCGACTTGACTGTGTCAAAGGCTTTGTCACAGAGTGAAGTTTCAGGCATCAGTAGCTCCGGTGTCCGGCTTCCCCTGAGCACAGCGTATTCTCAGTCACAGCCTAGTTCCGTCACGAGTCTTAATGTACACAACCTCATAAGGCCGAGCTCCGCCCAGTCTTACACAGGATCCCCAAATCTTGGACAGCAGGTCTCCGTTGCGTCGCCAGGAGCAGCCGCGATTCTAGTGTCTCAGACATCATCTCAGGTTACCCAGAGCTGCTCTGGCCCAGCACAGGTTAAGGAATATACGCCTTTAAAAAGTGCCCTCATGAGAACTCACGCCGGTGTTGGGATATCTGAACGGCATCAGAAAGATATACCGAAGCGTTCTGCCCAAGACGAACTCGTTCTTCCCATAAACAAACGCGCGAAACCGTGCTCAGGCGGTACCGTTTCTCGGATGGATGCTAAGGGGACAGAACTTGTCCAAGTCATGTCTGGACAGATGCCACCGAGTTCCTCATCGATCATGACAAGGAATCACTCTGACGGTGGAGGGGCCTTGTTTTCTGGAAACACTTTCATGAGTACTGTGGCGCATCAATCCGAAGGGCATTGCCCTCCTCAGTTGGTGCCGCATGAACAAAACCAGCCTGGGGTGCTGCACCTACAGCAGGGACACACCCAGCATGCCACCCCACAGACGGGACAAAACCTGGGAGGAAACCATTACCTCAAACATCAGCAACAACAAGAACAACAGAGACACATGTACCAACTTCAGCATCATCTTACCCAACCGGACTCCCAGATCCACAATATTCAGCAGAGGGCCCTGCTCCAAGATCAGAACGCCCACAAAAAGAGAGTGGTGCGAGGTGGACAGGCAGGACCCCCGGTGGGTTTGCAGAAGCAGCATCACTTGGACAAAAGCACTGTCCATCAGTCACAACAGCAAGCTCAGCAGCAACAGTCCCAGCAGCACCAACCGCATCAGCAGCAACACCAACAACAAAAACCGCAACAGCTTCAACAGCAGTCGCACCAACAACAGCAGCAACAGCAAATGCAACAACAGGGCTCTCACTCACGGCATCAGCATCTTCAGCAGCAGCTTCAGCAGCAGCAGCACTTCAGTCGGCAGGAGAAGAACTGTGAGGGCCAACAAGCGGGCCCCAGGGCTCATCAAAGTGGCCATTTGAGCCAGCAGGACCGCCAGCCGGGGCAGGATCACGGAGCTATGCAACGACTAATGGGTTCTCGTACTTTAGAGCAGCAGTTGACTTCACAGGCTAGTAATCCTGTGTCTCGTTCCTCAGACCTTGCCTGTACTACGTCGCGCCAGGACCGCCATCGGCTTTCTAGTTATTCTGCCGAGGCTCTCATTGGGAAGACGTCTAGTGCGGCCGACCAGCGTATGGGCCTTCATCTGCAGGCTTCACGTGGCAGTTCACAGGATCAGTCTGAACTACAAGCTTACGTTGATTCTTCACACGGTAAAGGAAACCTAACTCATAATACTCAAGCTAGGTTAACCCAAGATCACCCAGGACCATCAGACATTCAGCGGATATCTGAGTGTTTACCTTTCAAGAGCCTTCCTAATGGACCCCAACAACTCAACAACTTTGACACCCAGGTGTCTCGCAACACTGATATGAACGGTAAATCTGTAGCTCCAGTTCAGAGGGGTCCTCAGGCACAGACAGGATTCAGAATAGGGGCTGGGCCTTCTGGCGAAGGACGTACCCATGGTACCTATGGGGCGCACCCTTCAGGACAGGGGGTACAAGCAGGACTGCAGCGAGAACAAGACGCGTGCCATCAAAGTTTTATGCAAAGTCTGTTGGCTCCCCATTTGCCCGAACATGCTGTTCACCAGAGGGCCACACAGGGCTGTCCGCCAGTCAGTATCGAGTACAGCGGCGTCCCTGGGGTTTCTCCCGTGGACCTTCAGGCCAAAGTCTCAAGTCCTAACCTGCACCACACACAGACGGCTCCTCCCATGCACCTTGGAGATAACGGTAAAGGACACATTTCTCAGGTCGGCGGGAATCTGCACGGTTCTTCCGTGAGATCGGTTCTTCCCCATCCTCCTGCGCCGGCGCACAGCAGCTCAGAAACGGGACGTGCTCAAGCCTCCTCGAGGTCGCTCTCAGCTGTCAGGCAAAGAGCCCACCACATTGGTCCTGATCCGCAAAGTACAAAGCTTCGCCCAGGGGATCGACCCAGGTCTGGCAATTTGAGACCCGTGAACTCATTTGAACCGGACAGTACTTTGCCGCTCCCTTCAGGTGGAGGAGTTTTGCTCGGTCGCCCACAGGCTGGTGGTGAAACTCGCCGAAGTATCGTGCGCTTTATGGCAGATGGGGCGCAGGTCGGCGGCGACAACAACCTGGTGTCAGATCAGCATCTCACCCAGAACTTTGGCTTTCCTTTTATTGCCGAAGGAGGCATGAACCCTCCGCCTCCAATTAACGCAAACGCCTCTTTCATTCCTCCGGTGACCCAGAACAGTGCCTCACGTACCCCCGCTTTGCTTCCTGTAGAGCCTCAGAACACCCTGCCCTCCTTCTACCCCTCATATTCACCTGCTGCTCATCCAAGCCTTCCAAGTGAGATTCCTTTACAGTATTTCTCGAACCAAATGTTTACAAGTCCAAGCGCTGATAAGAGCAGCAGCACCCCGCTCAACAACCGCTTCGGCTCCATCCTGTCTCCACCGCGGCCTGTGGGCTTCGCCCAGGCCAGCTACCCGCTGCTCACGGATATAACCCCGATGCCGATCGCAAACTCTTCGGGCATCACTCCACATTTATCCAACTTCAACCTCACGTCTCTGTTTCCAGAAATAGCCACAGCGATGCCCCCCGATGGCTCCTCTATGCCAATGTCCCCTTTGTTGTCACTCGCCAGTACTTCCTCCTCAGACTCCAACAAACAGCCTAATCGACCAGCCCACAACATCAGCCACATTCTTGGGCATGATGGGACCTCTGCTGTTTAGTAGTAACAATATTACGTTCTCCTGCAGCACTATCCAAATCTAAAGTGTAATTAAGTCTGTGTATCAAAGATTTACTGAAACAATACTGACGTTTGGATCAATTGGTATCTGATTAGACCTGGTTAACTGCTGTTCGCTATCGGCAGCCTTTGATCGAGGCTTTGCGTGAAGCGGCTTGTCTTGTAAGGCGTCTCGGGTGCGGTTATTTTGGTTTCTGACAGGCAACGCTGCAATAAAGCTCTCGCCAATCATTGAGCGAATCCCGCTAACAGCTTGGAATGCACGAGCCTCCGAGTGTTTTCTCCATCTCTTAAAGAGACATTTAAAAACGGAAGATTTTTTATCGTTCAGCAGAAAGTGAGCGAGTTACAATATTTTTTACTTATTTATGGAAAAGATTTGCTTTTGTATATATTTGTAAATACACAAAGGTGACTATTAAAATGGTTTTGTTTTGTAACTTGCACTGTCGGATTTATTGGCTCCATCTTCTGAATGGTTGGAGGATTTTTGTTACAGGTGCAGTGGTGGGTTTAACGGGTGAGTACTCAAAAGTATGTCATTTCTTCCCTAATCCTTAGTTAAATGTCTTCTTGCTTTAACAGCACCAGTTTTCATCCCTCTTTCAGAAGCCGGTGCACAGGTAAGCTGGTCTGCTGTACTGTTCTCTGTGTCTCCAGATTTCTGTAGACATTTATCCATATCTAGACTGATTTCATGCTACACCACTTAATGATGTTCATACTGCTGTAAGCTTTCTGCATGTTTCATTTAAAATGAACTCAAACTCCAGGATTGTACTGGTAATGTAACTGAAAACGTTTCTCCATTCATTGTTCATTTTATAACTTCCACTTACCACATAGAAGCACTTCATAGTTCTACAATTACAGACTGTAACCCGTCTGTTTCTCTCCGTCCCTTTAGTCCTCTTTACTGCGTTTGCTAATGGACAGGACCCCCAGCGATCAGGTACTGTTTGGGTGGTGGGTCACTCTCAGCACTGCAGTGACACTGATGTAGTGTGTGTTGTGCTTTTATAAGTGGATCAGGCAGCAGTGCTGGTGGAATTTTCAAACACCTCGGTGTCCCTGCTGGACTGGAAATAGCGCACTAACCAAAAATATCCAGCCACCAGCATCGTGTGAGCACTGAGGAAGGATTAGAGGATGACTAACACAAACTGCAGCACCAGATGAGCTACTGGCTCTGACTTTATATCTATAAGGTGGAGCGACATGGTAGATGTGTCTAACAGTGATTGGTGAGTGTATATTATAGTATGTTCATTCTAGAGCTTCCTCTGGGTCCTGTGAGTTTTAAACTTTAAATACAGAAAAACTAAACTTTGTGTTTTTTTTTCTGTCTTTGGAAGTTACTGTGATTTGTAGTTAAGAGCCAGCTTCTGGAATCCTAAGTACCTGGGTTCAAACCATGGACTGGGCTTGCAACAAGGTCAGGTGATGCAATTATATAACTCTGCAATGGACTGGCACCCTCGGCAGGTTTACCTTTGCTCGTGCCCAGACTTTCAGGTACAGACTCATGAGCCTCACCGTGATAAGCAGTGGTTTGAATATTTTTGTTTTCCCTGACTAGGGCTGAAGCCTGTCCCAGAGAACACAGGGATGATCTCCTGCCCTGACTCCCTGTCCTCAGTCACTGGCAGGAGGACACCAGCAGGACTCAAATCCTGATCACTGCGGTGATAAAATAGTGAATTGCGAATTATGCACAGTAATAATTAGGTTATGTAACGTGACCATAACGGTGGGAACTTTATGACAAGGCAAAGACAAAGACAGGGTTCCTTATTTTCGCTTTATTTACATGCAATAGTGCTCAAGGACATGTAACCACAACAGCTAGATACACTTCTAAAATGAGCTGGTTTTCCTTCATTATTTCATAGTTCAGCACAGTGAGGAAGCTAATACTGATACAGTAGTGTCTGTGTACAAGCTAGTGGAAACTAAATCATAAACCAGATTTATAAGAGCTACATGCAAGATTCTCGTGCCTGGATTGCAATGCGGTTGCTCTTTTAAAATAATCTATAAAACAGGTCCTGAATGGACAAGTACTCCTTTTTAAGAACGTTACTTGTAGCTCCTTAAATGAGTCCAGAATCTAAAGAACATTCTATCCCAATGCGCTCGTGTTCACTCCAGGTTTCCTGTCCGGTTATTACAAATACTTATAAGGAACGATGGCGCTTATACGCTGCGTACATGTGTTAATACTTCGTTAAAAATGACATACACATTTCATAGTGAGATATCTACAAACCGCTCAAAACACTGGACCGACGTGCTCGTCACCACCCCTTACGCCTCACTGAATTTAGTCTGAATTTACGTTTGGCTCGGAAACAGGATGGCACAGGTCTGCCTAAGCTCGGTGTTCTGATCACCTCTGCACAGATAACCTGCAGCATAATGAACGGGTCGGCTATCTGAAGCTGAAAGATTAGGGCTCTCGTTAGGTTACGCTCTTTATCCTGGTGGTGACAAACACACTAATACATCTCTGATATAAAGACTCCATATATACAGCATAACAAAAACTATTTACACGAGCATAAATATATAAATATAGGATCTGTAATACAAAAATAAATACTGTCTCTTCGGTTTTTTCTTAGTATTTTTTTTTCTATTTTGTTTCATCCGTCCCGTGGTGTTCGGACCTCTAGCTGACTGCCGCATTCACTCCTCCTGGCTGCGTCGTGCACCAGCGACGTCTCGCTAACGGCTCTTGATGCTGCTAACAGTGGCAGATCTGGAAGGGGAGGAAAAAGGTCGTCCATAAAATGAAGCCAGACGAGTAACGTCACCAGGGCCGAGCAGCACCCAGATCTGATTGGTGCTCACTGACTAACCTGCTGTGATCTCTTGTTCTAAGCAGAGCGTGTCACTGATGGGTTCAGGATGATCTGGCACCGGGGTGAGAAGCTCCATGGTGGAGTCGTCCGGCTCACAGCAGACGTCCTCTTCGACGTGGCCGGGAGCTCTGTGGAGAAAAGCTACGGTTAGAATGGCCTTCTGTCTGAGGGAACTGAACCACATATGGGCGATCCGAGCTGGAGCTGTCCCACGCGTTTCCACGGTAACAAGGAAACTGACATCAAGAGCCAGAGGTGTTTTATTGTTATTAACACACTGTACATTAGGAAACCCCTGTGTGACTGAGACTCAGGAGTTACTTTCATGTAACAGTAACCTGTGTTGTTCATTAAGCTGTAGGAGGATGTGTGTAGTGAACAGAGTACAAAGCACATCCGTCATAGTATGTGTATAACCCCTGTATTAGGGATGCACTGAATATTTGGCAACCGAAATTATTTGGCCAAAAACTGCATTAAAAAAAGAAGCAGGTTTGGTGTTCGGCTGAATAAGTGAAACGAACGAATAATTTATACCGAACAATGACGTTTTTGATGCCGCGAGAAAAAAAACCCCATTAAAATTAATTTATAATCTATAATGTTTTATATTTAAACAATCTTTGGTCTATTTTTTCATTAATATAAAATTGTCTTGCAAGTCTATTTAGGCTATTTAATTTATCTAATAGTGAAAAAAGTGGCAGAAATTGTTCGGTTTCGGCCACAAATTTTCATTTCGGGGCTTCCCTAACCTGCATCTACAGTGGTGCTTGAAAGTTTGTGAACTGCTAATCCTAGAGGTTCACATACTGTTGCCACTCACTAATATGTAATATTGGATCATTTTCCTCAATAAATCAATGACCAAGTATAATACTTTTGTCTCATTTGTTTAACAGGGTTCTCTTTATCTACTTTTAGGACTTGTGTGAAAATCTGAGGATGTTTTAGGTCATATTTATGCAGAAATATAGAACATCCTAAGGGGTTCACAAACTTAAGCACCACTGTATGTAATCTATCAGTATCAAACAAACAGGCTTTAGACACTTTAGCCATCTCACTTAGAACAGCAGTGTAGTTGCAACATCACTGAGAAAAAACAAACAAACAAAGCAAAAATCGATGTGACAAACGCACACGTTTGTTTGTTTCGCTTTTAATGACGTGAATTACCTCCCTGCTTTACTCGTGGCAGAAAGTTCAGTGTGGACTTGTTTATTTATGGCAAACCCACAGCTGGAACATAATTCCTATGGCGTCAAGGAAGCTCAGGATTTTACGAGCACTTTTGACATTTAGCGCACAGTTTCTTTCCCCCCATTAGACAAAAGCCAGAGGCTTACCCTATGGAGTAGTGGTAGGTCTGGGGATGTCCGTTGGAAAGTCTCGGGGGCAGGAACGTGCCGTTCACACGCTCTGCGTCGTCCTGTAACAGAGACCAGCTTTCACATGGCTGACAAACCAAACTTCATTTAGCCAGCTAACAAATCTCTCAGAGGAGGAAAAAGAAAACGCGGGCTGTTAAAGAAAATAATCAAAGATGAAATTGATTATTTTCTCACAAATACACACCCTATCGTGTTCCGTTCTGTTTATAGCATGGCATCTTCACAAAAATCACACATTCTGAATGTCAGAAAACACGCATCTTTTAACGCTTGTAACATTCAGCGATGAAATGCCGTGATACGATACGATCGTTAAAGCGGCGACCGATTCCTCACACTGTCTCAGCTTTATAATGTATAGCAAATAACAACACAGAATCAGTTTGAATCCTCCACAAGCTGGAACTGGTTATTATGGTTTTACTGGTTATATGCCACAGTAGATTCAAATTTGTAAAATAATACCTGACATCTTCTCGTCTTCCAAGCTGGACTAAACTTCCTGAATGTCCCCGAAAACTAATATTCACTCACATTCTCTACATTATTATATTTATTTTATCTATTATATATAACATTGCATTATATTCTAGTTGTATTTACTATTCATAATACTGTATTCTCAGCATTGTGCAGGTAAGTATTATAGTCAACATATTTTATTGTATTTATTACATTATATTCTCTTTAATTTAATTCTAAGATGTAACACTGTGGCTGCCCAGAGGGGTCGGTCCCTTTTTGAATCTTGGTTCTCCCAAAGTTTTTCTCTTATGGCATTTAGGGAGCTTTTCCTGGCTACTGTCACCCTAGGCTTGCTCAGTTATGGCTGTGCTCCTAACTTCTTTGAGGCAAGGCTATGTTGTAAAAAGTGGTTTAAAACGGATTTTCTAGGGCTGTCAAACTGAATGCAGTAATATTTTAAATGCCAGTCATTTGTGTTCTACTGTTAATCACATTTTTGCTGCCTGACCCTGTGAAGGACCTGTAAGTTTGGGCTATATCCAAACATCCTACATTCTATAATGAAAGTAATAAATGCATTCTGTTTAAGCTCATATTTATATTTGGCTGTGTAACGGATTATAAAAACCATTTCTTTAAGCTCTAATAAGATACAAGTGGTCAATCTCACCATTTTCATGGTTACTCATGACTAAGGCTTTTTGTTGCTTGCTCGTTGCCATTTTCCCATGTTTGTTTTGTAACCCCGTGCTTACCTGGTGTAATCCAGGAAGGCAGTGTGTGTGTTTCCCGTTGGCCGTGTACTCTTCTTTAGGAGCGTACAGAGTTTGATGGGGGTCTATAGGGCAGTGTCCTACCAGCGTCATGCCCTGCATGGGCACCATGGTGTACTGGCAGGATGAGAGCGGTGCTGCTACAGCTGGGAAGCACATATCTGTGGTTTGTTCTGCAATACAAATATTAATAGTCAACATTACAAACAATGTATATAAATGCAGAGCTAATCCTCAGCTGCTTCTCCCATCCCACCAGTGCTTTCCAACCTCATCTCCATCTGTCGCAGGTTAAACACTGAAATGATTAGTGTGTACTGAGAAAAGAACAAAATATTTACCCAACATTTTATGACTTCTGTGTTCAGGAAAAAAACCTTTGGAAAATGCTTCTGGGGTAAAGAATCTTATTCCAGTTTCTGTAGGTTTTTATTTACCTAATATACAGCGACTGGCTATAGGATTAATGGCACCTGCCTAATATTCTGTAGGCCCCGATCGTGCCACCAAGGCTCTGACTCAGAGGCACGGACTCCACAAGACCTCTGAAGGTGATCTGTGGTATCTGGTACCAAGTCTTGCAAGTTGTGAGGTGGGGCCTCAATGGCTCGGATCTGTTTGCACATCCCACAAATACTCCACTGAATAAAGATCTGGGGAATTTGGAAGCCAGGGCAACACCATGAACTCCTTGTCATGTTATTCGAGGTAAGCCATAAAACAATGGACGAGTCCCTTTCAACTTCAAAAGTTCTTAAAACTAGTCACAAGTTTAGAAAATCATTGCATGTTTGTATTTCCAGTTGCTCTTTCTCTTTCCTGTCTGTACTCACTCTGCTTAGCCCAGGCTCTCCACAGGCAGAACGGAATGAACGCTACGATGATGAAGACCAGGGCTCCGAGGACGACCACTCCCACAATCAGGTACGGTAAATCACTCGGGCGTGGCACAGGGCCGCTAGGGTCGGGGTGGTCCGAGGATGTCTCTGGGGTGGTGTGTTTCTGATTGGGTCGAGCTGGAGGTACAAACACAGGGAGGCTTTAGAGAGAGGTAAAGGACTAACGTTATAATCCGATAAGGACATGGGACGTACCTTTGGTTTCTAAGATGACAACGTTGCCAAAGTCGCTGACTCCGCCCTCATTGAAACACTGCATCTTGATATCATATGCCGTTTCAGGCTGCAGGCTAGTGATGGCATGCCAGTATCGGTCACCTGCACAGTACAGAGCAGAATTCATTTCGTTTTTAGTAAGGACTCCATTCTCCCAGATTCTAGTAGCAATAATAATGGTTTTATTCATATTCATTTAAGAGTTCCTACCCTCCACGACGTCCCTCTTATAGTCGCTGTCATTATCACTGTCAGTGGGTCGATAATAGATGTAGAAGCCATAAATGGGAGTGTTATTCAGTGGCGTGTACTAAAGGAAGAAAAGACACGAGGCTTCATGAAGTAAACACTTTCTGGTCCCACTCCTGAGCACAGAGCTCTAGCTCATTCAGTGACACTTAATTACATTCAGTAAGGACTTACAGTCCATTTGAGGATGATGGTGGTCTCATTGATGGCTTCAGAGTAAGTGATGTAGGGGCCATCGACAGGCCGGGGGTTGGTCTGGCTGCTGCCCATCACTGTATAGGCTTTGGACGGCGCACTCGGAGGACTTGCCCCCAACACGTTCACGGCCAAAACCCGAAACTTGTACGAGGTTCCTGTAACAGACAGTCAAAGAAAGCCATATAAAAAATGCTGTTAAATGGGTTTCCACAACGGACTGAGATGTCCGCATTGTTCATTTTCACTACGAGTCTTAATATCAAAGCTGAGAATACCGGCTGATACATTTACAGCATTTAGCAGACGCCCTTATCCAGAGCGACTTCCAATTGATACAAGCTTACAATCCAAGCAAATGTGGGTTAAGGGTCTTGCTCAAGGACCCAACAGTGGCAGCTTGGCAGAGGTGGGATTTGAACCCTGGACCTTCTGGTCCATAGTCCAGTACCTTAACCACTAGGCTACCAGTCCTACTGATACCTAATAGTGTGCCATTTACGAAATAACCATGTTATGAAAACCACACCATCAGTGTGGTTTTAATAAGGATCTCTCACATTAATTACCTACATAATAAAGCCAGCGCTAAAAGCAGATCAACATCCTGTCATGTGGTATACACATTCCTAGACTACCTTAGAAACAAGAAATCATTTATTAACTTCGCAAAAACAATTTTTATACTGCACTGTTAACTACAGTATTCATCTATCGTCAACCTTGAAGTATATTTCAGTGTCACTGGCTGCTGCATGCAGAATGTTCCAATAAAACTGGGGTGCTTTAATCTCTTATCCTGCTACCAGTTCACTAAGCCACTATAACGAATGACTTGAGTAGATGCCATTTTAAGTGACCAAGTCGCAAATGCACTATATAAACAAAATACTGTGGACACCCAAAAGATGACATCCAAAAGTCTTGGTATGGAGATGTGTTACAATGGAGTGAAAACAGCGATTAGAAGGGGTGTCCACAAACTTTTGCCTATATAGCATATTTTTCTAACACCACAACTCTGACACATACAAAATTATGATTAAATCTTCAATGAACAATACCCATTCGAACCTCTATTAGTGAGTTACGGCATAGCTGGACTCCAGAAACAGGCCTGATTTGAAATTTAAATAATATTAATATTATTGCTATAGTATTAGTGGACCCCATAAATATATTGTGATATGATATTACTGCAAGATCATCCAGCCCTAGAACTAAAGGTAAATAATATTGCACACTGTAGCACCTTAACACTGTAATAAAACTCTCATTATTGTTCTAGTATGATTGAATAATACTGATGTCATTAGTGATGAGGACGGTGATGAAGCTCACCTTTCTCTAATCCTTTGATCTGTACCGAGAGGTGTGATGGGGAGATGTTATCCTCCGCTACTTCCCATTCGCTGCCGCCTCCTCCGCCACCTCCTTCCTTGCGCAGTTTCTTGTACTCGACCCGGAAGCACTGGATGGGGAAGCCACGGTTACCGCGCGGGATCCAGGTCACATAGGCTGAGGTCTCCGAGGCTGTGGTTACGGTCGGTCTGTCTGGAGCTTCAGGAGCTGCACGGACATGAACGGAGTGTCAAAATAAAGTATGCGTCAATTCTCACGGGTCACATGCAGGCAGCACAAGAACATCACACTAACACACTTACTGTCATCCTTCATTTGAGGAGGATTGAGAGGTTAAAAGAGAGAGAATCAGAGTTAGTATGAAGGTAAGTATTTATATTGGGTTAAAGCATGTGAAGCAGTGTGAACTGCTGAAGCTACTCAATCTCAAACAGAATAAGAACTCAGCAGGTACTTACGAGACAGGCGTGATGGGGACACGGGGGTTTTGGGACGCTCTACCGGTCCAGCTACAGTTTTGCGACCTACAGAACAAAGACGAATGTTAAGCATTCACATAAGCAAAGTGGGTTTCAAATGCTCTTTGCTTATAACCTGCCTCTAAGGGTACCTTTGCCAGTTCTGAAGGTCATCATGGCAGGCTGACCCAGTCCTGCACAGTTCCTGGCTGACATCTCCACTTCATACAGGCTGGCAGGCTGCAGTTTGGCCAGAATCAGCTTATTCTCGAGACCGGAGATTTTCTTGATGGTCCACTCGCCGAGAGAGTCCCCAGCCTGAGAGAGATACGAGTGAGGTCAGGGAATTGAAACGGAAAAAAGACGTACATTCCAAAAGACACGCAGGATAACAAAACGAGGAAGAATACCTTTCGGTACTTGACGACATATTCCAGGACGGGCGCCCCGCCGTCGTGCCGAGGCTCCCAGATGAGCTCGTAGTAGTCGGCCGTGCCGGTGCGTGGTTGGCTGAGGATAACCGGAGCCTCAGCGGGCGAGATGTTTCCGGGGATCTCCGAGCAATCCACCAAAAGCTCAGTGTTGGGGGCCACGGGCCGACCTGGAGCCTGCTCTCGCAAAACCTTATCAGGGCTCAGAGGCCTAATGAGGGGCAGCCGACCTGGCCGTGAGGGCGCTGCAGACAAAGGGTGACAGCACCGAATTTAACACAGAGATGCCAGAGCACATCATCATCTAACAATATGATGTAAATAATATAAAAGTAGGAAGCAGAGTCAGCACAGGATGTCATAAAAATGGGGGAAAAAAAAGGAGATCTGACTCTCCTACAACACTCCCAGCCCAACCCACTCCCTAAATACTTCAGACCCCACCCGCTTTCAGCCACGGTACATACCGGAGGACGATGTGAGAAGTCTTGTGGCGTCCTGGGCTCCGCCCACCCAGTTCTCAGCCATGCACTGATACACTCCGTCGTCCTGAGGGCCCACATTGAGGAGACGCAGCGAATGCGAGGTCAGACGGTGCCGCGGCGACGGGTTGATGGGCTGAGCGTTATGGAGCCAAACGACGCTGGGAGCTGGATTTCCCCGAACCTGACAGCTGAACCTCACCGTGTCGCCCCAGGCGGGCTCCTGCTGCAGCAGCTCCACCCGAACCTGAGGAGGCTCTGAGAGAGAGGAAGAACAGTTGTGATACTGTTTTGATACCTTCTGTGGCGATGGTTATGCTACATATTTTGCAGATAATGTTGTTTGTTTGACATTTCTGTTTCTTTTTGGAACCAATCCGTCCACTTTCACATATGTTTTGTGTTCAGAAGTTGTAATAGATGAGAGTACAGACACCAAAAAAATCTGAGAAAACGTCCATTAATGCTGAGAATGTGAGCCACAAAGCCATCACTTGGATCATACCATTTGTGTGGCAACGGGGGACTGCTGTATTTTTGTTGTTAAAATATTTTAACTGGTTTTAGCATTTAATCAGTTTATCAGAGACAAACTGCCTTTTAAAAACAACTACCACAAACTGAATTTTTACTTTCATTTTTAGGGCTGCTGGGACACTATTTAGGGGTTCTTGAGCACCCCTGAAAAGGTCACAACTTAAGGTAATAAGATCCTAATGTATAAGAGTATTAAGTAAAGTGTGGGAACAGGATTTAAAGTTTTTTTAATGATCTTTTATTCTAGTTTCTAAGCATCAGAATCTCGTTCTCACATGTTACTAAGTCATGGGGATGCCTTAATTGTACTAAAAAAAGGATGTTACCAGCAGGACTCCATATGTGAGCGTTGCTGTTGTTTAGAGAAGTGAGGTCACAGACACAAGTTATTGTTTTAAGTTTTTCAGTTGATACATCACTGGGCTGTAATTGTAACATAAACCAGCAGTCAGTAACAAATTCTCATTGTCCTTACAGGTAGGTGGAAGGATACAATACCAACGGTTACTATCCCACAGTGGGAGCAGACTGAGATTCGCTCTGGTCCTAGACAAATAAACACAACTCACTGTGTCACCCAGCAATGTCCGTGCAATAAAGGTGGCACGACCTTCATGCCAGTCACTTAAATATTGTGACAATTTGTACTCAGTGTTCAGGATACAGTTATTTATCCCACACAGAACAAGCCCTGATGCATCAAGTGTATTTGATACATCACCCACACCTAGTTCAGGCTTTATGGCTTAATGGCACTGAGTAAGGGAACACATCAGGCCAGTTGTTTACCCTCTCCACAAGCTTCTTGTTTACACCAAGGTTCTGTTTAAGGTTTTACTGCTGGTTTTAAAGGTTAGCCTTTACTGCACTGCTGACTTGCTCTGTCCTAATTTCACCCCCCCAGTTACTGTGGCTGTTCTGAAGCTCATAAGAAACAATGCCTTTGAAAACGCTCTGCAGTCGCTGTGGAATACAACGTACCACGTACAAGGCTAACAGTCCATTTCCTTACTTTAACATGAATTTGGTTTGAGACAGTTAGAAGCAAATAATCCACTTCTATTTTTCGTCGAGGTTCTCACACATTGTACTAAATAATTCCAAACTGCACGTTTGTGTGTTGTTGTTTTTTTTTGAGAGGGCAATTAAACTTCCATTAGAGGACATACTGCGAATGATTACTCGAGACATGTTTGCCAGACATTTCCGTCATTCTCACAGGGTAAAATATGTGCGGCGACGCACACGAGACCGTAGCGTAACGCTCACAAGAGCAGCGCTGCAGTATCTTTTAAGGTTAAACCAAGTGTGGTAACGTCAGCAGTTCATATTTCCGTGACTTTCTGTGAAGTTTTCATCACTCGACATGAAGGTGAACCATCTGCTTTCACTGGAAGATGGCATTCGCCTGACACTGCAATACAACAGGTTCTGCGTGGAAGTGCAGAATACCAGTTCGATTCTGCTGCCTAGAGTCAACACGGGTCTGCGTTACGTATCTGCACAAGCATGGACGGCTTTCTTTCTCTCTCGCTCCTCTCTCTTCATTCTTAAGCTCTGCTCTGTTTCTCTTGCACTTGATGGTTGGCTGCTAGTGAAACAGCAAGCGCTCGTTAGAGCAGAAGTTTTGGCTTAATTAATCACAGCTGCCAAGAGACAAGCCCACAAAAACAACCTCATCAGTGTCTTGGCTACCCTAGTCTGCCTACACACACACACACACACACACAGCTCTCAGCTTTCACAGTGGCACTAGCTGTTAAACAGACGCAAACTTTCCAAGAGATTGAAAACGTCATTCTAATCTGGCTAATGAAAACGCAAAACCCACCCTAAAACTTTCTGTTCTGCCACAATCCAGTTGCTCGCACTGAAAACGTAAAATGAGCCTCGTGTATCTGGAATAGCAGCTAACAGAAATGCATAACTAATGTAAACAGTGTGTTCCATTCGCACGCGAATCCTGTGCCATGCCCATGCCCAGCTCAAACTGATCCCCGAAAAGCATCCCTCTTGGTAACCTGCCCTCATTCTCTCTCTATTAATGCAATAAATTGCTTAGTGTTGATGATTATTTGATCCTAATGCTCAGCTAATAAGGCTTCTACCGACACTCACCAATCACTTGTACATCGTACAGCACGGTGGCCGACCCCGGAGAGCCCATGCCGTTATGGGCATGGCAGGCGTACGTGCCCGAGTCTCCGTCACCCACAACATCGATGAGCAGGTTGCTGAGCAGGAAGCGGGTGTTGTTTTGGGGCCGCAGGTCCCGGCCATCTTTAGCCCAGGTGACCTGAGGGGTCGGGGTGCCACTGGCCACGCATTCCAGCACCAACCTGTGACCTTTACGTACAGTCATGGAGCGGGACGCCGGTGGGTAGATGATCCGCGCCGCCTCCGAAGTCGAGCCTGCCAGAAAACGCAGTTCACCGTTTCACCATGTGCTCCATTGTGCCAGTAAAATGATAAATGATAAATCACTGTGGCTGTGGCTCTGTTAATCCATGCCACAAGAAAATCAGGCAAGCAGCTGATTTAGGGGCAAAGAGTGGCATCCTCTGCCATGTGCACTCACTTGATTTGGAGGGACGTCTATTAACCTTTAACAGGTAATTATACTGTTTTCTCTGCACTGCTACCAGACTGATTTGGGACAGGAAACTGTTTGATATGAAGCGATGTGTGAGACACATTTGTCCTATGATGTTTCATTTTAATTTACATAATGTTTTAATGTGCATTATTGTAGGGAAATTTATATTTTTTTTCCCCCATTTAAAACTAATAGACAACCATACAAATGGACAATAAAAGTTTATTTATTGATTTATGCGCATGTATGAACGACATGTTCTGCACCTAAGCCGGTCTCATGACAGAAAAGGGTTTTACATTCTAAAGTCTTTCTTCATATGCACAAGATTTACATTTTACATTTACAGCATTTAGCAGACGCCCTTATCCTGAGCAACTTACAATTGGTACATTCTTACAATCCAAGCAATTGTGGGTTAAGGGTCTTGCTCAAGGACCCAACAGAGGCAGCTTGGCAGAGGTGGGATTTGAACCCTGGACCTTCTGGTCCAAAGTCCAGTAGCTAACCACTAGGCTACCACAGTCCCTGCACAAATGTTTATAGGCATGCACAGTTTATATATATTATCTGATAGTATATTCCATAGATTATCAAGTTGTCAGTTTTATATATGTGCATATACACACGCGCATATATATATATATATATATATATATATATATATATATATATATATATATATATAGAATGATTTCTTACTTTTTTATCATTCCGTAATGAAATTAACGTGATACTGTCAATCTATTGTTACTTTATGTGTCCTACAATGCCTGTTTCCTATAGGTAACATTGCCTTATGTACATTCTGTAGAGTGGAGGGTATAGTGAATAACGGGAACCCCGATCATTTGGGACATAACCCATAATACAAGTGCTCCCATGGTTAAGTAGCAAAAATTGATACATTGTTAACATATAAAGTTGTCACAAGTCAGTACTGTCTGCTCCGGGTCACTCACTGTCGTCATGCGTAGGCGGTCTGTAGAGGTGGAGGTCTTTGATCTCCTGAGTACCTACTGGGTTTGGAAGGCAGCAACATTTGTACGGTCCTTCGTCCTCCTGGTGGCATTGGCTATCTGCGGTTCCCTGATGGCATGAATCAAGTAGTTTCCTACGCCACAGATAGAGGCAGAGGTTATCTATGAGCAAACATGGCCAGCAAGCCTTAACAAATAGCTACAAAGCAACTTCTCTCCCTTTTTTTTTTCCATCTTCAATACGACTCTTGGATTAGTTGCTGATAGGGGGGGGGTTTTTGAAACTATTCCAAAGTCTGCTTCAGGATGTGAAGACCACCAGGTGAAACGTTAAGTCTGGACAAGAATCAGACAGCCTGATGACCCAATAATTCACAGGGAGCCAAGAGCTTCCATAGCGTGCAAATACACCACGGCAAAGAGATGACAAATAATTGGCGGGGGGGAAAGTACACACAAAGTGTTTCAAAAATCCCGATAGAGGCTTAGAGTGCCAGAGATAGCACACAAAAAGGACATTCCAATCAAAATCAACCATGAGCAAGAGATAAAATGAAGCCAAAATTGGAGAGGCGAATAAGAAAAAAAAGTCTTCAGATGGACTGAAAACAGACCCTTTGGAGGTTTCGAGCCCCTCCTGCCTTGACGCTGTTAAGCGGACCTGGGCTTGCGGTGGCTCCTGGTAGATGACACTCATCACTGCGGGTTCCTTCATCCCACCTCAATCTCACTGTGATCATCAGGTTTCAAAGTCTCGCAGCTCTTTGCACATACATACACAAACAACCCGTGTAGCAATTTTACACACTCAGGAGAAGTCACTAACCATCGATTCTGTACAGAAGCTGACGTGTCTGGAGTTTTTTTGTTGGGCACTTAAATGGGCATGATACCCAATGCCTTGGAAACCCAGAGCCTGACAGTCTGCCTCTCTTGACCTCTGGTTTGCCCAAGAGCTAAAAACAAGGTCAAAAGGTGACCATCCTCTAAAGTTTCCCGACCAGCCCTGACTGACCGTGAGCGCATCGTCATCTTTGAGAACCAGAGCATTTTTCAGTTAAACGTTCCCATAATTGTTGATTTCTCCTCTAATGAATACAGGCTTGTTCCATTGTTCTCCGAGGTTATATGAACACTTGGTTTTCATTGGCTTTTATTGCGTTCCCTGGATATTCAGAAGTCTGTCATTCATGCAGAGCTCCATAACAGGCTAGAATGAGTCAGGGAAGATTGTGAAGGTTACAACCCAAAAACAACTAGAGACAGGAAAAGCAGAACACGACTAGCAGGCGCTTCTTCTGTCTGGCGCTGTAGGTGGGGTAAATATTTTTATGTATAGTTAGATTGCGCAATCGTGTTTGTACTGACGGCGCAATCTCCAGCAGCTGTGTAAGCTACTTTATGCAGTGTATACAGTAGAGCATACAGTATGAATGAGGCTGAAAGTGGGGCTCTGATTTCAAATATAGTCGACCCTCCATATCGGTGGCAGCAGTGTCTGAGGAGTAAACCAACCACAGACTGGAAATGTTTGAAAGAAAAAAAAATTACAGAAAGTTTCAGGAAGCAACACTTGAATTTGCTGCCGATTGTGTACCGGTCACATTTATACTTACGCGGCACAACCACAGCAAAACCCAAACAGCAGGAGTTTAGCTCATTTGAATTCAGAATTAAAGTTAATTCCGAATTTGGTTCATGTGTCTATAGCAGTGTTTCTCAGTCCTGGTCCTGGCGCCCCACCGCTCTGCATGTTTTAGTGTTTTCCTGCTCCCAACACACCTGATCCAACTACTCAGCTCATTAACAAGCCCATTATTGAGTTAAAATGGGTGTGTTTAAACAAGGGAAGCACTAAATTGTACAGAGCGGTGGGGCACCAGGACCAGGATTGAGAAACACTGGTCTATAGATTTAAATACGGCTCAGCAACTCCCGTGTTTGTTTATGATTCCGCCACTGACGCATGTTCATGATGAGGACGTGTCAGACTTCGGCTGCGTTTTGAGTGCTACTTAATCAACTAAATAGTCTCTCTCTATATGGCTCATCACTAATGAGGGAGGAGGGATTTATCTCGGTCACAGCCATGTCATTCAGAGGAACAACTCCGAAAACGTTCGGAACAAGAAATTTGATATGATGTTTAAAACTGCATCATCCCGCTCAATATGCAGAATTTGACAAAACTAACAAAGGCAAACAAGTTGCAGACAATGAATGAATGAAGAAGTTTCCACTAAAAGAAAAGTTGAACAAAAATGTTTGTGTGCTGTCATTTATAATTCTTAGACATAGAAAAGTGTCTGTGTATATATGGTGGTTAAGAATGCAATACAACTCCATTATGCCTTATACAAATGTGGATTTTCTGGAGGTCTGCACGGGATTCATTCAATTTACCTTATTCGTTCCTGGAAAAATTCTCTCGGTACTCATTGTATGGCTCTTCGTGACTTCTTGAACGAAGGCGAGTACTGAGGTACCACTATATTGTATGTAATAAGCACTCTTAAGGTTGCATGCTTAGTGAGTTGCTGTTAGCTGTTAATGTATTATACAGCTTCGAGTGACTTCAGATTATTTTTACCACTCGTTTAACTTCTCCATCTTTAAAGCACTTTATGGGTGGAACATGCTTTCTTGACCTGTATAACATTACCAAAGCATGTTTGTTATGATCACCACTGATCTGCACGGGATAACAGATCTCTGTATGACTCATGGTCATCACGCCGAAAAACATCCAAAACGTAACGTGCAGACGTAACCCAATGAGAACATAATTATCCATTATTATGGGATGTTATGAATTAGGAGATAATGACTCAAGTTTTTGGGTTAGACATCATCGCGAGCTGCGCCGCTTTGATCTTCGTTAGAAGCGTTTGTTGTAGGGCTTGTGAAAACAAATTACATTACACATCCCTCCGCTGTAAAACGTTAAGCCCAGCAGAACGAAATATTGTCAGTGCTGAAACCATTTAAGTATCGTGACGTGATACTTTTGCCATAACACCC
>JAJAGP010005986.1:0-26571 GCA_025084515.1 Ancistrus triradiatus | reverse complement strand
TTGTCCATGATTAATGATGGGAATACGTTCGGACAAATCCATCACAAGTTGAAGTTATCCTAAACTGTATATACAGTGGTGCTTGAAAGTTTGTGAACCCTTTAGAATTTTCTGTATTTCTGCATAAATATGACCTAAAACATCATCAGATTTTCACACAAGTCCTAAAAGTAGATAAAGAGAACCCAGTTAAACAAATTAGACAAAAATATATACTTGGTCATTTATTTATTGAGGAAAATGATCCAATATTATATATTAGTGAGTGGCAAAAGTATGTGAACCTTTGCTTTCAGTATCCTCACATTAGCTGCCCACTTCAGGTCCTTCCACAACATTTCGATTGGATTAAGGTCAGGACTTTGACTTGGTCGCTCTAAAACATGAACTTTATTCTTCTTTAACCATTCTTTGGTAGAACGGCTTGTGTGCTTAGGGTCGTTGTCGTGCTGCATGACCCACCTTCTCTTGAGATTCAGTTCATGGACAGACGTCCTGATATTTTCCTTTAGAATTCTCTGATATAATTCAGAACTCATTGTTTCATCAATGATGGCAAGCCGTCCTGGCCCAGATGCAGCAAAACAGGCCCAAACCATGATACTGTCAGCGATGTTCTTTTTGAAGAGCAGTGGCTTTCTCCTTGGAACCCTGCCATGCACAGATGATGGTTTTGTAAATTTTTCCAGCCTGATGAGCATCAACAACTCTTTTTCTGAGGTTCTCAGAAATCTCCTTTGTTCGTGCCATGATACACTTCCACAAACATGTGTTGTGAAGAGCAGACTTTGATAGATCCCTGCTCTCTAAATAAAACAGGGTGCCCACTCACACCTGATTGTCATCCCATTGATTGAAAACACCTGCCTCTAATTTCACCTTCACATTAACTGCTAATCCTAGAGGTTCACATACTTTTGCCACTCACTAATATGTAATATTGGATCATTTTCCTCAATAAATAAATGACCAAGTATAATATATTTTGTCTCATTTGTTTAACTGGGTTCTCTTTATCTACTTTTAGGTCTTGTGTGAAAATCTGCTGATGTTTTAGGTCATATTTATGCAGAAATATAGAACATTCTAAAGGATTCACAAACTTTCAAGAACCACTGTATATGTCATATCATATTATGGGCAAAGTCATTAACATAAAGCTTATAGTATAATAAATTATTGAATATCTCAGTAATTAATTGCATGATGTATTGAAAGTGAAAACAAAAACGATTATTGTCATGACCAGCTTTTCCTCACTACATTTACAGCATTTATCAGACGCTCTTACCCAGAGTGGCTTACGACTTATACAATCTTACAAACCAGCCAACTGTGGGTTAAGGGTCTTGCTCAATAACAGAGGCATGATTTGAACCCTGATCCTTCTGGTCCATAGCCCAGTACTTTAATCGCTAGGCTACCACAGTCCCTCACTACATGTCCCACATCATTCCTGCCATGTGACTCCCTAGGTCACGCACTACTGATATTTTTATTTAGCACGGGAGAGTGCAAGAGAGTATGGTACTGTGTATCTCTTGCACTGCCAAGGATTCCAAAGTTAGAGTATGGTTTCAGCTGAATGTGTATTTATGCGTAGTATCGGTGATAAGATAAGGATAGGGCTGATTTTTAACAGCAGATACAGATATAAAGTGTTACTTTCACTTTTGTTCCCAGTCTTCAAGAAACAATGATCAGTTGCATCTGATACAGGTTCTTCCCATTTTATGATGGCCCGGTTTTATGATATTTCGACTTTACAATGGGAATCCAGTAATGAATAGGGCTGTCAAATACTACATCGATTTTTCAGCTCAAAATATTTCTTTTCTTGAGGGAAGAAAAAGCCTGTTTTAAATGGGATATTAACTACAATCTTCGCTTCTGTAGATGTCGCAGTAGTGTCAATTTGTCCACTGAATTATCAGTGTGATGTATTAAGACGACTCGGATTGTACACCATAACTTTCATTTCAGCTGTTTTTATATTTTCCTCATATCGCAATGATAGTCGTATCCTGACCCATGTATCATTAGGCATTTTGTATCGTATTGTAGGTATTGTATTTCCAATACCCACCCCAAATGCATACAGTATATATTATACTCCTCTGTTTACTATACACTCAACTTGGGATGGATTTGTCAGAATTCATCCCAATTATAAATCGGGAAGCGTCTATAGTTAAGTGTTGAGCATCCAGCTTCAACTCACTAGGATCTCGCTTATCCTGTGGGAATTTAATTGAAATCTTCCAGATACAAAAGTTTCATCACTGAGGAGACGTACAAGTTCAATCACAGACTCTCTGTCACCTTTTTATGTGTAATTACCAACATCTTATGAAAGCACTTTTATGAACTAGTCATCCTAGTTCTAGTAAGAACTACTGCATCAGTGCGAGTAAAGTAGTTTGCTTGTATTAACTGTAAGAGCCTGTGGTGACTTAGGTGGACTGGACTGGACTGGGTTCAAATCCTACATCTGCCACGGTTGGTTCCTCCAACCCACAATTGTAAAATTGTATCAGTTGTAAGTCACTCAGCATAAGGGCCTCTACTTGATGACTGAATGTGATTTCAGTCTCATATTGACCAAGTCTCATATATCTTGGTGCTTTCATGTCGCAGTCTATTCATCCTTGCTTTTTCCCCTCTCTCTTTTCTCCATGTTACTCTCTCTTCATTCTGCAGATGTAATGGAGAGTCCGAGTTGGGCTCCAAAGCTCTGGAAGACGTGCTGTATCGAGCCAAGCTGGAGCTCTACCCTGAAGTACTGCTGGTGAGTTTGCTCTGTGTATTATGTAGTGGGATTACACAAGTCCACACCAGTGCTGGCTTTGTCCATGTTTCCCATAGTAGGGTTGGGCATTCTCGCAAAACATCTTGTGACATTTGGGGACGCTATTTTTTGCTGTCCACAGTGCGTCACTGACAGCCGTCCTGTGTCACATTCAAGTACACACACTTCTAATAAGGCATGCTTTAAAAGCCAAATCTCTACTGGACACACATGTTTTGTCACTTGGTACATCCCATCATACCACCTAACCCTAAGTGGCATGTAAATAAACGAAAATGTAACCTCTTTATTTTAAAATTGATCAAACGTCTTAGAAATGGTCAATCACAAGTGGTGCAGAAATACACTTCAGCGTCTGAACAGCTACTTATCACTGTACACGGTGGATACAGGTGCTCCCCGATGTACGATGCAGATATGCTGCAACAAAACACCTGTGCTAATCTGCAGTTGGGCAAAATCATTAACATAAAGTTTATTTTATAATAAAGCGTTGAAAAATCTCATGTAATATATTGAGTCATGTACTGAAAGTGTAAATGAACTTTGCCAAGGGGCACTGGGGTGGTATGGTGGCCTCGTGGGTATCACCGCCACCTCACTGCAAGTAGGTCAGGGATACAGTCCCAGGGTGGAGCGGCCTGGGTCCTTTCTGTGTGGAGGTTTACTCCAGGTACTTCGGTTTCCTCCTACAGTCCAAAGACATATATACATATACATACAGTGGGGCAAAAAAGTATTTAGTCAGCCACTGATTGTGCAAGTTCTCTGGTCTGTGAGAGCCAGAAATCTCGCTTGTTTTGGGTGACCAAATACTTATTTTCCAACATGATTTACAATTACATTTTTTAAAAATCCTACAATGCGATTTCCTGGATTTTTTTTCTCATTTTGTCTCTCATAGTTGAAGTGTAGCTATGATGAAAATTACAGACCTCTCTCATCTTTCTAAGTAGGAGAACTTGCACAGTCAGTGGCTGACTAAATACTTTTTTGCCCCACTGTGTATGTATATCTTCTAACCTTGTGGGTGTCGCTGAAATGGCCACTGATGCCGACAGCGACGTTAAATAAACCAAATAAACAAGCCTGAGTTTTGTGCTTGTTGCTGATAACAGTCTGGACAGTCTTTGGTTCGGAGCATAGGATCGTCCATTTTTTTCAAAAAAAGATTTGGAATACTGATTCGTCTGAGCACAATACATGGTTTCACTGTGTGATGGTCCATCCTAGATGCTGCGGAGCCCAGAGAAGTCAATTCCGCTTCTGGAGATGGTTAACATGAGGCTTCTTTTTTGCACAGTAAAGTTTTAAGTGGCGTTTGTGAATGTAACTCCATGTTGTAGTGCTTGACAATGGTTTGATAACATAATCCCTTGCCCATTTGGTTATATCAGCTGTTGCTGAATGGCAGTTCTTTATGCAGTGCCGTCTGAACGATCGAAGATCACAGGAGTTCAGCTTAAGCTTGCGCCCTGGGCCTTTACGCACTGAAATTCCTCGATTCGCTTAGTGATATTATGCACTGTAGAGGGAGAAATATGCAAATCCCTTCCAGTCTTTCTTTGAGATAAATCGTTTTTAAACATTTCAATTTAATAATTTTCTCATGCATTTGTTGATAAACTGGAGATCCTCTGGCCAACTTTGATCAGCAAAGACTCAGCTTTTCCTGGATGCTGCTCTTGTACCAAATCATGATTACAATCACCTGTTCACATCACCTGTTTGAAATCAGATCGTTATTTAGTTTTTTAAAATTCATTACTAGCTCTAGATATCCTTCGTCCCAACATGTTTTGGAATGTGTTGCAGGCCTGAGATGTAGGAATATCTTGGGTTCCTTCTGTCTGCAATGAAATAAAAGCCAAAGTAAAGGCCTTTTCACGCCGAGTCTGTTTTTTTACATACGTAAAAAACGGTATGTAAAAATACGGTTCAAATCCCACCTCTGCCAAGCTGCCACTGTTGGGTCCTTGAGCAAGGCCCTTAACCCACAATTGCTTGGATTGTAAGACTGTATCAATTGTAAGTCGCTCTGGATAAGAGTGTCTGCTAAATGCTGTAAATGTAAAATCAGGCTGACCAATCAGAGCTCGGTTGTCAGGCAGAACAGTTCATCATAGAGCTTATAGGACAAGCAACACACTGACACTTAAAACATGGATATTAAAGAAAATATCTGATGGAATATAACTGGAGAAAAGGTTGGAGGATGATGCTGATAAACCTCACAGTGAGTGGATGGAACTGGTTTCTTATATGTCTAAGTGCATTCTAAACTGTTGCGTGTTCATCCGTTCAAGCTTCCTGCACTAATCTTCACTCGTGTCTTTGTTTTTGTTAAGTTGACGATGTGAAAAGACACGGCGAGACACAATAAGAGAAGGGAAATTAAAGAAAGCAAAAGTGGACAGGGAGTTTTCAGAGTGTTTAAACAAAAATACGCGTCAGACTTGGTGTGAAGGGCCCACTATGTTAAAAATCATATTCATTTTTTTCTTGTGTAAACTCGGTGTGAAAAGTCTTAAATTGTAAAGTCTGTTTTTTAAATATACATTTGCCATACTGTCCCAAATTTTTCTGATTTGCGGTTGATCAACCCCAGTTTGAACGAGTTCTGTAGAACTGTTCATATACGATTGCTGTATCACATCATTGGATTATGGCTTGATTACCGGTACATGTATGAGATATCACATGCGATCATGGTGTTTATAGCCTTTTTATTAACATGGTAAATGTTTGTTTAGGTACAGTACACCCGGCACAATGTGGATGCCTTTCTAGGGGTAATTTGTGTGCTCTTTGTGTTTACAACCCTAGGTAGGAAATGCCATCAAATCCTCCCTTCGTGGAGCTGCTCTGAAATCAAATAAGGAAGGCACTCGATCCATCCAGGTTGAAATCACACCCACCTCCTCACGGATCTCCAGAAATGCCGTCACCAGCCTCTCCATCCGCGGGCACCGCTGGAAACGGCACGGTGAGAAGGAACCTGCTGCGTCACAGCCTCGGCATGCAGTAGAGCAGCAGTGTGAATGTTCTTTGCGCTGCTCTGATGCGTCTTTACTCCTCAGTCAAGTACAGGAGGCTGTTTTGGCAGGTTATCTCCCACAGAGACGACAAACCCTGAGATCTGTCCCTCAGGAGACTTCAGTCAGTTCGATCCACACTTCCATTTATCACGTCTATGCAAGGGTCCTATCGACATCTCCATTTCCACAACCGTGCCTCATTCTGTACATGATGGCTTTATCCTTTATCTACCATCATCATTATCTACTTCCACGAGCCAAGCTTCCTGACTAGAAGCAGTCTGCAGCTGGAGATGGGATCTGGTACAGGCAGCTGGCATATTCAGCCTGACAGCCATTAAAGCATGTCCTCCTCGCAGCTGCAAGAAGTCCCTCCAGTAATTGTGGCTTTGCGCATTGTACAGCTTGCTTAAATTAGAGCATGTCCCGCTCAATACGCCAATTAAGCCCTGTGCAGCCATTGTTCTTCTTACTTAAAGTTTAAGCTCTGTGGCTAAAGATTTTCTACTGTACATCATGGTGTGCACAATAATTACATAGCAGTTTGGAAAGGGGAGCGCACTCTGACTTTACCATTCTGATTATCGCACCTTTTTAACTTCTCTATGATTTTACACCGTGTGCTGATGTAGGTTGTTTTCCATGTGGATGATATGACTTTCTTTATTTGTGCCTGCCTACAATTGAAATTGAATTTCATTTTCATTTCAGTCATTAGGCAGAACCTGATGGTTCCCCTCCTGAGATAAATGCCCTGTCGCTACAAGTGCTTTTCCTTTGCCCAAAATCATAAGTGATTGCTCATTATAACACAGCCTACAGACTCACGTGCCATAATAGTAAAGTAATAAAGAGAAAATTTCATTCACCAACAAGAGTTGCAGCAAGGGACCAATAAAATAAGGATTTAAATAGTGATGCAAGGAAATAAAAATCTGTGGTCGAAACCAATAGAGTCAGCCTTCTGTATCTATTGGTCATTTGAAGACTCGTGGCAAAATATTTGGGGGAAAAAGAAAAAAAAATCCCGAGGATCATTGCATACCGGTGATGCAAACAAGAAGTCCATCTCATTTCGGTTCTACGCAGCCTTTGAGGGAAACACCTTCGTAGATTATGTATCCTTCGAAGGAAGCAGCCCCTGCAATGGGATGCAGTTACAGTATTAGGGGTGTAACGCTACCCTTTGTTCGGGATTCAATTCCCTTGCGAGTCCCTTGCGAGTAAAACAGATTCATTAGCTAAAAATATAAATAGCTAAGTGCGATCTTAAATTGAAAGTCATAGTAAACGAACAAGCTAACTGTGCTGAGGCCAGTCTTTAAACTTAGTCGAATATCTTCAGTTTCCAATTATCTTCAGTCATAGCAGAAGCCATGCTGTATATGACATATGATTGCGCCCCCTGGTGTTTAGATGATGCAGTTGCATTGGATGTCATAAACCGAACGCACATGACATCTGGACAATGCACACTGTATGGTCAGGATGCATCGTTACCCACCTACACATTATATAAGAATAATAAGAATGACTTCTTTCTTAATTGCGTTCTCATTTTCATCACCATAAAAATGAATTAAAAGCCGTCTTCAAACTTTTGACTCTCTCCCAGCCCTGTGCTGTAGGCGATCTCATCTGCCAGGTTATTGACTCCTCTAACCTGTCTCGCAGTTCCTTAATCACAGCCTCTGCTATTTAAACCTCTTGTCTGAAGACGTCAGGACAAAGCCACATGTATTAAATAGTATATTTAATGGAGAGCGCATGGGCGGGCAGTACACATGCACAGAAAGAAAGGCTTTTGCACATGTTTTACATGCTTGCATCACTGTTCTGTATTTGCAAATGCCTTTGTGTGCTTGCGTTTTTGTGGTCTCGTTGAAGGTGCTGTTTACACGCCATGCACGGGCTCCAATTTTGTTAGTCAACCGCCATTTGGTCCCTGTCTGTGTTTTTAACCCTTTAAGCTTTTCAGTTGAAAATGTAGGTTTTTGTCTTTTGGTGTATAATTTGAAATACAGCTGGCTTGCTTGACTGATGGGCTGCAGGGACTGAGGTGCCACAGCAGTTAAGGTCCTGAACTATGGACCAACTGGTCCAGGTTTCAAGCCCCAGCACACACAAGCAACAAACCACCAAGCCAACTTGACAATAAAGCACATCCTTGCAGAATGGAGTTAAAAACAAACAAACAAACCCCAGCACTGTGAAGCTTTTTGGGAGTGACTTACAATTGAGCTGAGCAGTTGAAGGTGCTCGATGGCAGTGGGAGTCTAATTAGAGTTAAATGCTAATTAGACTACGTAAAACATGTAACCAACCAAGATACGTTTTCACTGCCTGGGTCAGCAGTATAAAAATAATACTAAAAATCTTGTAAGGAGCAAAAAAAACTGCCATTGCATGAATTAAACTGCCTGCTGTATTAGCCACATAATATCAATAGCTAGCTGTCTAAAGACCTGAAACCGTCCTTTTGTCACAACGACATCATGGGGTTATATCTCAGCAGGAGGGACCGTCTGGCTCAGCGCCGCCTCATTTTGTCTTTGTGTGTCTCATTTGCATGTGTGTTTGTCATTTGTCATCTCCTTCAGAGTCTCAGGAGAACAGTATAGACTCTCCGGACGCGACTCCGCTCGGGCCCATCCCCACCATTAGCGTAACGGGGGTGAGCGGTGAGCGGGTGGCTAACGGAGAGGCGGTGCGTGGCAGGACTGACGGCGAGACGCTGGGGGGCGCCACTGAGCTGGGGCTGGACTCCAGAGGGCAAGAGGTCAGGAGACAGAAGTCTGTGCGGAGGCACGTGGAGGACGGCACGCCCTCCGCAGGGAGGCTCCAGTTTTAGAGCCCCTCACCCTCCACACACACTGTGACCTGATAGCCCTCCCCTCTCCCCTTTAGGCCCAGAGGTACTGTGTGGCCAGAGCTGTGTTTTTTAAAGGCGTGGTGGGAACCTGTCCCTTATTTTTCACACCGTACCTTGGCATGACCGAGTGGGTTGGAGATGCCACAAGGAAATGAAAACCACTTTGTAATGAGCACCTACCGGAAAAATTTGCACTTTACTTGTAGTTTGATTGCACATAATGCACTTAAAGGAATACTCTGGCTTTAAAACCTATTTCTATCTGCCTGTCAATCTGTAAAACCTTTTTAATGCTTTGACCGGGTGCTTCTTTGCACCATAGGGGGTGCGGCGATGGTTTTAAGCAGTAGGACACGGGGAATGTGTTATCGCAATAACAGCCACGGCTGGTTACAGGCACAAAGGCCGAGGCTTGTAGATTATCACGCTTGAAGTAATTCATGATAACACAACCTTGAGTTGTTTAATGTTTTTGGTTTTGTTTTAACAACAAAATGAATCAAAGAAGCCCTGAATTTTGAACTGCATATGCTTTAAAACCTGACAGCACCCTCTGGCCAAAAATAGGTCCATCAAATATGTTGTACTATGCGGCAATGGTAACATTTCCCGTACCTCTTTTAACACAATATGCTACAAGGCTTAGTGTTTATATAACACTACCAAGTATCGTTGCTGGAAGATGAAAGGAAAAGGACTCTAAAAGTTACCTCCAGGCTAAATCAGTTGTGGGGTCTGGAATTAACTGTTGTGTAAGACTATTTTTAGTCATGAACAATTAATATTCGATTATCTGTCTAACCAGGAGATCCTGAGAAAAGCTTAGGGTGACGGTGGCAAGGAAAAACTCCCTAAAAGTTATAAGGGAAGAAACCTTAGGAGGATTAAGACTCAAAAAGGGAACCCCGTCCCCATGGAACAGCCTAGATGTAAGAGTGATAATAATAATAATAGATAATATAATAATATAAATAATAAGAAATAAAAGTAAGTTGTTTTTGTGTTGTTTTATTT
The DNA here is from genome assembly GCA_025084515.1 of Ancistrus triradiatus. Lineage (NCBI taxonomy): Eukaryota > Metazoa > Chordata > Actinopteri > Siluriformes > Loricariidae > Ancistrus > Ancistrus triradiatus. The sequence continues at coordinate 16,838 of JAJAGP010005986.1, read as the reverse complement.
ATTTCTGTATTTATTTCTTTCTTTCTCTCTCATCCTCTCTCGTCTCTCTCTCTCTCTTCCATCTGCTCTCCTCTCTAGTCTGCGTTATCTCTCTCCCTCTCTTCTCTCTGTGCTGCATCCCCCCCCCCTCTGCATCCCTTCTTTTTTTCCCCCTTCCTCCTTAGAACGGTGAACAAAAATCCCAGACTACACGGAGGGACCTGATGAATGACCTTGCAGAGAGCTGGGACCAAAGTAACAAAGGCTCCCATCAGTAACACACTAGCCGGAGGACCTCAGATCCTGCAGTGCCAGGCGTGTCCCCCTGCTTAAGCCGACATGTTCAGGTCCGTCTTAGTTTGCCAGCTAGCATATGGATGAATCCAAAGCGGATTGGGAGAATATCATGTGGTCAGATGAAACCAAAAATAGAATTTTTTGGTAACACTCAACTGGAGAAGAAGATGCTGAGTCGCATCCCAGAACACCATACATACTTGTGAATGGCATGGGGGTTGTAACCTCATGCTTTGGGGCTGTTTTTTCCTGCAGAGGGGACAGGACGACTGATCCGTGTTAAGGGAAGAATGACGTGGCCATTTATCGTGAGATTTTAGTCAAACCTCCTGTCCATCATGTGGAGAATTGAAGATGGAAGTGGCTGGTCTTCAGCTTACAAGGATCCCAGATCTCCAGACCTCAACATCAAGAAAATTGTTGAGGTGAGTTGAAAGTCCGTGTGCCCCATGTTTTTTTCTCATTTTGCTCTCTCTAGTTGAATGTACCTATGATGAAAATACAGACCTCTCTCATCTTTTCTAAGTAGGAGAACTTGCACATCATTGGCTGACTTAAATACTTTTTTTGCCCCCTGTATATCTGAAGGAGTATACTAAATGGAGAAGATCAAGAACTATAGTTAAAATTAAAGGTAATAATATAAATGATAATCGAATAGAATATTATGTGATTAAAATTTAGACAATATAAAACTATAGAAAACTAGAGCACACAAGACAATATTACATATGTAAATAAACTATTGATTAAACTAACGTAGAGAATATTTGTATCATGGTATTTAGTCCAGCACACTGTTGATCAGTTTTTTAAAGAGTCTATCAATTTCCAGATCGCCCACCCTGTAGTGCGTCACGTCCTGGTTGTGGTAGATAAGAAGAGGCTGGATAAACAATGGGGTATTTCTTTAAGGAAACACTTCACCGATTGGTATTTTGTCCATTTTTGTGGTACGGTTGCCTTGTGGCTGATCGAGGCGCACTTGACTGTGTCCCACTTTTGGACTTCTCACTTTCCCGAACTCTTTTTTTTTTTCCTAACCACCCCGCAGATAATCCTAATTAACAAGATCTGGCTACATACCATTTCTTCATCTTTCAGCTGCGTTACCGATCCTCTGCAGCCCTCTCTCCCTCGCTCTCGCACTGGAGAGCAGGCATTTTCACTCGGCTGGACTTCCAGAGTGAACTAACAACTTCACAGGTTTTCAAAATACTCCGCGTCTGAACAAAATGGCCTTGTGAACAGTAATCAAGCCTAACACTTAAAGTGGGTTGCCATGGGAAACGGTTGTCCTGTAGAGTAGCTCTGATAACAGAAGCAGAACTTGAAGGCTACAGCAGCCTCTTTGAAGCAACACTTGTAAGATAGAGCTATCTGACAGTTTAGATTGTTGGAAACTCTTGTACTGAACTTTGCCTATAAGCTGTCTGACATGGCTGCCTGTCTGTGCTTTGGAATAATCTGCTGCACTGAACTGGTGTGTGATGTTCTCCTCCTTCCCTCTTTTGCCTTCTTGCTCTCCCAAAGCACACTGGTAATGTGCTGATAGATAGACCTTGAGCTGTTTTTGTGCTGTTTAACAAAAATGATCATTTTTCTAACATTCACTTTGATTGTGGTTTATGAGGGGGGGTTTTGTACACAAACTGGTTGCAGAATCCCTGAGTAGCATATAGTGGCACATGTTTATAAATTCTTCATTGCAGACGTCTCTCCTTATTTTTTCCAAATGAACGCATCTGTTCGCTTAACAAAAGGATTACATGAGTACACGTGGTAAAACAGATATTTTTGATCTTACAGCATTATATTAAAGAAGTAGTTTTTTGCCATGTTCAGTTTATCCCCACTAATTTTGCAACCAGTTTGTGTGTTTGCCATTGTTATGACTTTGGCTACTTAATGGTCTGATGGGGTAAGTTATTTATGTTTTTCAATGTGCGCTAGCAAATTTGAGGTTTGTTTGATAGTAGTAAGTCAAGATCCTGGACTTGTACAAGCTTAAATCAGTTTTGCCACACTAAAGCTTTATTAGCTCAGAGGTTGAGTGAAGAAGTCTTCTACTTTCATTACTTTAAGTTAATGTACTTGTATATCATCAGAATCAAAAAATGTCCCATAAGCTTCCACAGTTATCAGTGGACCTTGGGATAGATTCTGTTGGTCTTAAGGTGATGCTGATCTGCCTTTGCTCAAAACAAACACTGATTTTGAGACTTTGGTTTGGAATTAAGAGGAATACCTTCACAAGTATGGTTGGTGACTCTCTGCCAAGACTGTTGTAGCCAAGTAAGCACTGCAAATTGCTACGTGTCGATACAGCGGCATCTGAGCCCCGGCACACTTGTTAGAACAGCGGAGTATGTTCTGTTAGGGCTTTATTTTGTTCCCAGATTTAAAAAAAAAGTACAGGGGACTGTGGTAGCCTAGTGGGTAAGATACTGGACTATGGACCAGAAGGTCCAGGGTTCAAATCCCACCTCTGCCAAGCTGCCACTGTTGGGTCCTTGAGCAAGACCCTTAACCCACAATTGCTTGGATTGTAAGACTGTATCAACTGTAAGTCGCTCTGGATAAGGGCGGCTGCTAATCGCAAATTGGCTTGAGTGAGATGCAGGCAGTGGTGAGCGAGGGAGAAGTGCTGCTCTGCATGTTTGCTTCACAGTTCACAGTCTCAACGACTCTCCTTGCCCTCCCCATTAAAAAATACTGTCCACCTTCTACTGTTCGCCTTGCCACTTCCGGCTCAGCTGATGACCATTTTTTTGCCTTTTTTGACTGAAAATTGTCTGTGAAATGTAATGCATTTCCATTATGTATTTCCATTATGGTATACCAGAAGGTCCAGGGTTCAAATCCCACCTCTGCCAAGCTGCCACTGTTGGGTCCTTGAGCAAGACCCTTAACCCACAATTGCTTGGATTGTAAGATTGTACCAATTGTAAGTCGCTCTGGATAAGGGCGGCTGCTAAATGCTGTAGATGTAAATGTATTAATGAAACCAGAATACAATGGTTTCTATAAATGGTCCAAAGTGCTTTCAGTACTTTTCTAGTAGTCAGTATCTGAATCCTGGATCGGTATTGTATTTGACTTGACCATTTTTATCCGATTGTTATTGTTAATTGTTAGGACCTCTGTACTAGAACAGCATCAGGTATCAGCCAATAACCGGATCTCTGGCTTGGTACGATATCGAATGTATACGAGAACTTATAGGACTTGACTTACTGCTACCACACTTTCCAAAACGATATGTCTAAAACCCTTTGTTAACATAAAGCTAAGGCCCTTTCCTCTCTTGTTCCTCACAGATGCTGTGGATCTGGGTTCTCCGGAGGAACTAATGGAAATCTCGGAGGTGGATGAGGGCATCTGTACACAGGCCGCCACAAAGGGGGGAAGCCCCCCTACCATAGTGGTGAGCAGTAGTAACACTACGCTGAGCACCGGGAAAATGGCTGGCAAGGGCCTGCGGCGCCTAGCAGGCAGCAAATCCAGCAAGGACCGAGACAAGGAGAAGGAGAAAGAGAAGGAGGAGATCTTGCGCAAACAGTCTTGTAGCCGAGCCATGAGCGAGAACCTGGAGCTGCTCTCTCTTAAGCGCCTCACGCTCACCTCCAGCCAATCAGTGCCTAAGGGGAGCGCACTGAGCCTCTCGCGCACGGCCAGCGCCGCCTTCTCGCGCTCCTTCGAGCAGGTCAGCAACGCACTGGGCATGACAAACCGGGCACCAAGCCCCACCTCCGGCCACAGTCCCAAAGAGAACCGGCATTCGGCCTGCAGCCTGCAAGAGGAAAGCGTGGCCTACATGGATCACCTGAGCCCGGCTAACATCAGCCTGCACCTCAGTTCGGATGCCTAACCATGAACAATGATTCTTAAAACCCCCAGGTGCATTGGAGTTCGAGCCATAATCCTCTGAGAACAAAGTGCAGTGTGTTTCGTGTGAAAGACCACGAAGGAACCGGGAAAGTGAGAAGAGACGTAAATGACTCCCATGCCTGGTGGCAGTGATCCAAACTGTTGCACCTTACGGAAACTCCAGCTTTTATTTTTGTGAATTTTGTTGGTGAGTCCTTGTTAAAGAGTTTTTAATGTATTTAAATATGTCTGTTAAAGAACACTCCACTTCTCTCCATTTGTACTTTAGGTTGTCCATGAATTTTAACACTGCCGATTGGGTACTGAAGATCGTACGCAAAAAATAATGGCGTCTAAGGTGTTTTTGATGCTGCACTCATTCGTGTAGAAGCTCATGTAGCTTTTCAAACAGGGTGTTGATTACTGTTCAAGGAAGAGCACAAGTAAAGGCCTATTCACACCGAGTACGATTTTTTCGCAAGAAAAAAGAACGTGATTTTTAACGTAGTGGAACCTTCACACCAAGTGCGCTACGATTTTTTTTTCTGTCTAATCACTCTGAAAACTCCCTCTTCGCTTTTGCTTTATTTACTTTCCCTCCTCTTAAAGTGTCACGGAGATTTTGCGGTCTTTTTCACATCGTCAACTTGGAAAAAACAAAGGCACGAGTGAAGATTAGTGCAGGAAGCTAGAGTTTGTGTGTTTTTGTGGGCATGAACAGGTTAGAATGCACTTAAATAAATAAGAAAATGGTTCCATACAGTCTCTGTGAGGTTATCACCATCAGTCCTCCGCCTTTCAGTGATGTTCCGCCAGATATTTTCTTTAATATCCATGTTTTTATAGTCAGAGTGTTGCTTGTCATATAAGCTCTTGTGCTCTGCTGCTAGCAGGATGAGCTGTTCTGCCTGACAACCGAGCTCTGATTGGTCAGCCTGATTTTAATGCATCTGAACAACACAGAAAAAAAAAAAAAAAACAATGTCGCAGTCCGTCAGTTCTTTTTCAAAACTTGCATTGCGTTTTTTTCGTCCATAAAAATCGGACTCTGTGTGTAAAGGCCTTCATAGTGTATTACTATATTTGTGGTGTTCAGCCATTGCTAAATGATGATGCCGTACATCTAAGCCTAGCACAAACCTCAACTTTCGTAACCTAAATCAAATCTTTGTTGCTTTTAAATTTTCTTAATAAACGATTTTTTCTCTGAGAAAAATATCTTCATATTCCAAAGTTATTCAAGTATTAATCAAGAAATTGGCGTGTATACGTGATATGATTTTTCTGAAGTCTAGTGTTCTTCACAATGATGGCAATGTCTGGAAAAAGTGAGGACACTTGGCTGGTCCTCCAAAAATAGAAATGCAGTTTTACAGAAACTGAAGCTTTGATTTGATTTCAGCTACTAAGACTGGAGTTTGTGGTCAGGTGTAGGTATCTACATGTAGCAACAGTAGCACAGTCGGAGGTGCATGGGTGGCTCAGTGGCAATTCTGTAGCCCACCACTGTGGTGACCACCTGGGTTCGAGTCCCGGCCGGGTTGGTAGTCACGCAGACGGGATTGACCTAGACCTGCAAGAGCGACCCCTACCGTCCTGTTCAGGGAACATGCTTGACTGTGAATTCCTGGCTAGGCACTGGACCCCATGTGATTCTGAGTCGGATGGGGACAGGGAGGTGAAGCACCACGAAACAATGAGTGCATTTACATGCAATTAACAATCCGATCATAGGCGTGGTCGTGTTTACAGCGTACTCATCTAGAAATCAGATTAAGAAATCCCATAAAGAGAGCTTGATTTTACCTCAGTAATCGGATTACTAATACCATGTATACCAGTTACCTGATTTCCTAACCCTCCACGGCTGCCAGGTGTGCCTATTGTAAAGACTTAGCTTTATTTTGCCTCTTTTTTCCACTGACTGTGAAGGGTTTTTTCTCGCGGGATCTGGAAACCCCTGACTTAAACACGCCACGGCATTAAAGGCAGCAAAACGGCTAACGAACACTTCGTGGAGACTCTGACATGCAGAATTTGATTAATTAATATTAAAATTTGAAGTTTATGTCACATATTTCTGTGAGATTATATTGGATGGCGGCAAAGTAGAAATCCCAATATTGCCTGAGTCATGTAAACCCAGAGGTTTCCCATTATCTGATTACTCAAGTGCATGGAAACTCGTTTGATTGGATTACTGACAAAATCTGATTTTCTGCAGTTATCGGATTATTAAGTGCATGTAAACACACTCAATAACACAGTCACTTGACTTGAGTCACCTCACAAATATAGTAGTACTGTGTGTGTGTGTGTGTGTGTGTGTGTGTGTGTGTGCGTCTGTCTGTCTGTCTGTATCTGTGTTAGGGATGCACCGATTTCCTTTTTAGGAAAAAAAAAACCCTGTCTTTTTGGGTTTATGTTTTGTGACCGCATAAAGTTGAACGAGCGCATTGAGTTGAAATGCTGTAGAATGCTGGGGGTGGGGGGGCTTCACAGCTCCAAAGATTCCCAGTTCCTTCTCAACCTTGGACATCTGTGTGGAGTTTGCATGTGGTGGCTTGTGCACATGGCTTTACTCCGGGTACTCTGGTTTCCTCCCACATTCCATAGACATGCATTAGGTTAACTGGTTGGTCTAAATTGGCCCAGTGTGAATGTGCCTGACTAATATCAGTGTAACCTTGCTCCTGTCAGGAATAGCCATCGACGCTGAGGCAACATTACATGAACGAGTAAACTGGTTCTGCGGTTAAAGAACGCATACGTGCACTAACAAAGAACATGATAAAACAGGTCCTTGTCTGTAAGCTTATTGCAAAATATCCTATTTTTCCCTGACCTTAACTGACTGACATGAGTGGCAGTAGTAGTCCAAATAGCATGGGATAGGAGACACCCTTATCCAGAGCAACTCATCCAATCTTACAAGGTACAGCCGGTTGTGGGTTAAGGGCCCAATAATAATCAGCCGTGCTTCATCTGAAATGGCTTCCTTCTAAAAAACACCTCAGTCTTCACAGAGACATTCCCCAAGTGTGGCATGGTGGTGCAGTGGTAGCGCTGTCGCTAACCTGGCTTTCAGTGCTGGCCACTGTCTGTGTGGTTCGTGTGGAGTGTATATTTACTCCGGTTTCCTCCCTCATTCCAAACCCCTGCGTCAGGTCAGTTGGAATCTCGAAAGTGTCCCTGTGTGACTGCGCATATGCACTGCAATAGACTGGCACCACGTGCTGCCAGTTAGCCCCCACACACAAACCCTTCCAGTCCTGTTGATGCCAAATCAGAGATATTTCAACATCAAAAACGCGTCCTCCCTGATTTACGATGGGAGACGTTCCGACGAATCCATTGCAAGTTGTCAACCAAGGAGTTAGTAGCCTGTATACTGTGTTATCATAGCGTAGCCTACCTTAAACAGGCTTGAAACACTTGCGTTAATCTACAGTTGGGCAAAATAATGAACACAAAGCTTATTTTATAATAATGTGTTGAATGCCTTGTGAATAATGTATTGAAAGCCAAAAACAAAATAGTCCATTTGCGGACTGAGGGCGCGGCTGCTCAGCTCAGTCATCTGGGTTCTGCCCAGATGCCCAGCATCGCCAGGAGAGTATATAGCATTGCGTAATGAGAAATAATCCAGACTATGGTTTCTGCTGAATGTGTATTTATGTGAGATCAGATTCCCATCGTACAACCCTAAAATGGAGCACTCTAAAACCTGGACGTGATAAAGCTTACTTATTACATTTCATCTCGTTTTGGCATCAGTTTTCATTAGGTGTCTTCATCTGAGTTATATTGCACTAAATCATTTTTGTCATCATTAAATAAATTCGGAGTGAGGGGTTGAGCGGATAGGAAAGCAAGTGATGTGATGCCGAGGTTTATGCCCGTCACCATGTTATTGCTTGGCTTGGGCATATTACAGTCAGCTAAAAAGCTTATGATGAATAAATAAATAATTGATCCATTTGTAGGTAAAAGGCCTCATGTAGCTCCGGAGCACAGCGGCAGGGATTTTACAATATAAGTGAGTCAACTTGTTTATTGTGGGAACGCCGGTCTGCGATATCGCTGGTGCAAGTGTTTTGATATCTGCATGGAAATTAGGAACTGTGCATCCTGTGTGTGTGTGTGTGTGTGCGCATATGTGTGTGTGTGTTGCATAAAGAAAAAGACGGGAGAATGTGTTCAGTGTCCTGTATATTGTATATCCTCCCGTATATCCTCCCGATTCTCTGGCAATATACTGTTTATATCCCCCGAGGTTCCAATTGAAGATTGGTAATAGTGAAGACCAAAATGCAGTCATTGTTTACATCAAGCCATTCTCATCGTGTATTTCCAAAGCAATATCATTATCCCCCCGGCAGCAGATTCTGCCTTTTTTGTATTGAGAAGTGAACATGTACATAATATGATGCATTGCGAGTGCAGTATTAACGTGGCATAACCGACTCGGACCCTGTGTGTTTTGTAGGCATTGGTGGGACAGTTCAATCACATTTTCATCTTTTAATTATTAAACGAAACAATAAAACTGCCGTCCAGTCCTGCGTGACATCTCATCACCTCTCCTGTTTGAAAGAGTTTTGTGAGCCTACATTCATGGGCTGTCGCTTTAGTTTTTAAAAAGCAGCTCTTATGAACCACTGTGGTATTGTACTGAACGTGTTGTCTACTTCAGAAAATAAAAGCCATGTTTTTTTCTTCACTTTGGAAAAATGTGTAAGAAGTGCCGGAGCAGATGGTGCTTTTTTATGTTTTGTTTTTTAATCAATAAATGTAAATGGTTGAATGGCAATGTGTGGTTTTTCATTTACCGTATTTTCTGGGCTATAAAGCGCACCGGGTTATAAGGCGCATGAAATGAAACAAAACTCTTAAGTTCCGTCGGAAGCACAGTTTGGTCTTTACCTGGCGCAGGGCGTCTTCTTGCTTCCTCCACTTCCGTACCATTGATTCGTTAATGTTGAATTCTCTCGCAGCTGCTCTATGACCATGTTGTACTGCGTGACTGATAGCGTTGTGTTTGAAATCTGCTTCGAAAATACATGAATGAATGCACGTACCCTAATGCTGAAGCACATACCGTATTACTCCACGATGCTGCTCACTACGGTGGCTGTAAGCTTTGTAACTTACCAAAGACCGTGCTAAAACATTTTGACAGATTTATGAGCGCCGTGTACCATCTACAATCGGTTCTAGGTCAGAAGGCTCAACCAGAATTAATTCATAAATTAGGAAGGGCAACCGCTTTTAAGGTGCACTGTCGTTTTGAGAAAGTAAAGGATTTAAGAGTAAGTGCGAGTTATGGTCCGAAAAATACGATACATTGCTTCTGTAAAAACATCCGTCGGTTTTTAATCATTTTCATTTAAACACTCACCGCTCACTTTATTGGGTACACCTTGCTAGATCTGGGGTGGACCCTCTTGTGGCCTTCAGAGCTGCATTAATCTTGTGCTCTGCTGACTGTGGACATTGAACTCATTGTCATGTTCAAGAACCCAGTTTGAGATGATCGAGCTTCGAGACATAGTGCATTTTCCTGCTGGAAGTAGCCATCTAGAGATGGTCCACTGGTTATAAAGGGATGGACATGATCAGCAAAAATACTCAGCTAGGCTGTGGTGTTTGAACGATGCTCAGTTGGCATCAAAAGGCCCAAAGTGTGCCAAGAAAATGTCCCCATACACCATTACATCACCACCACCAGCCAAGTCAGGATGGATCCATGTTGTACATGCCAAATTCTGACCTACCACCAGAATGTGGCAGCAGAAATCGAGACTCATCAGACCAGGTAATGTTTTTTAAATCTTCTGTTGTCTGCTTTTGGTGAGGTGTTGTAAATTGTAGCCTTAGTTGCTATCTCTGGAAAACATAGGCTATCATGCCCTTGGCAAGATATCTGTCCATCGCGAGTCCTGGCAGGGTTGCTGGTACGCCATTGTAAGCACAGGCCAGGTTTTTAGCTGCTGGCTCTCATTTGGTTTTCTTCCATGGAAAAAGAAAATCTAGTCTTTTCCAGTTGTCTACAGTTGTATTGCAGGTGGCACGCCTTTTTGGCATGTATTTTTGGAAACCCTTCCACACACATTGGCTAATATCTTCTGCAAATGTCAACCGGTGATTTTTGGTGAAATTGTAGCCTCTCTAACTATCCTTCTCACTGTCCATGGGGCAAAGTAAACTTGCGTGTCTTCCAGGAAAGCTTTTTATACACTCTGATTGTTTTAAAATTCTTCATGTTCGCACTAACGGTGAACAGACATGGCTGGTATATGTTGTCCGGTTTAAGAAGCTCAGCACTCATTCAACTTGTATTGTTTAATCTTTCTCATGTTGATGAAAAGACTATGTGTATTCTCCTTGTGTGTATTCTCCCGGAATGACAAAAATGAGGGACGTCACTCTGATGTGCATACTGAAAATTGATACGTACATGTAGACCAGTGTTCAAACGCACAGATGGGGAGAAATCTACCGTTAATCTTTTCAATAGAAGACATTTCCAGGGCAGACATTTCCATCTAGTGGACAATAAGGGGAACAGCATATTATTTGCTGCATAGGTTCTTAAACTTTTTGTTGGCTTGACCCCCGCAGGCTACATTTAAAGTAGGTAGTGATCTGTGACATATAACATTAAAACCACTGACAGGTTGAGCTATGGACAAATGTTATCCTGGGCAACATTTCCCGACCAATTACCGCTACCTGAATGGATGAGGCTGGGCATAGAAACGTAATGAGGGAATGCTTAATAACTTATGCTGTTTTGTGCATTTCCCAACCTTTTTGAGCCAACTGCACGTATTTCACATAGAAAATCCAAGGCACACCACCAAACATAAATGTCACAAAAAACAAATTTATTGAAATATAATGAAAATCACGTCTCAATTTACTTCATGTCTTATGTGGAACCTGACTGTTTTAGTTGAACACAAAGCTGATTTTTTACTGCCCTCTAGTGGAAGAGAAGGGTTATTGTTCTGCCTTTCCCACACGCCGCTGGCTTAAGTAACCAATCAGGTGAAACCTGGATACCTTCCACGTCCACACTTATGAGCCACGCCACAGTGGTGGGAAACACTGATTTATTTGTGTGTGTGCGCCTTGCTTGAATCAGGTTCGTGTCCTGTCTGTCTGTGTGGAGTCTTTTGATGTCATCAAAACTATAGCAAAACCTGAAAGTGTAAGAACATTTTGGCCTCCCACACAAACCAAACGTTTGACAAAGACTGACTATTATTTGAAACTGCATGGATCTGGTTCTGAGGTCATCTTTGGCCTGCCTGCTCTGTCCAAATTCTTTCTACTGGTACCAGTCCAGTCCCGTTTCTTTCCATTACTCAGCTCCGCTCCATTTAAGCTGTTCTTCCATCATCAGTTCCAGTCCTCATACCTTACTCAGACCACATCAGAGGGCAATAACTCTCCCTCCCTCCTCCGGTTGATTGAGCATGCCATGCCTACAAAACTTTCCATCTGAAGACACAAGAACCTACAGTGATTGTTTACTGGACTAAATAATGACTCATATTTTATTAATTATGTATACTACAAGGAGGTTGGGTATATATTTTTGAGTCTTGGTTCTCACAAGGTTTCTTCCTGATAACGTTTAGGGAGTTTTTCCTTTCCACTGTTGCCCCACACATGCTGTAGTAGGGCTGTGGACCTAGATATTTGTAAAGCTGCTTTGAGACCTGTTGTGAAAAGTGCGGGGTGGCACGGTGGCACAGCAAGAAGGTCCTGGGTTCAATCCCAGGGTGGCACGGCCTGGTGCCTTTCTGTGTGGAATCTGCATGTCCTCCCCGTGTCCGTGTGGGTTTACTCCGGTTCCCTCCCACAGTCAGACATGTTAGGTTAATTGACTACACTAAATTGGCATTGACTTGAGTGTATGAGTGACTTGTCTTGAGATAACCTTGTGCATGGATGAAACCTTGTGTGTGTCGCTGAACATGGCCACTGATGCTGATTGTGACGTTAAATAAATGAATAAACACAAACAAGTGAAAAGTGCGACACAAATAATTTTGACTTTGAAATAAAGGACCATTTATTTTGTTTTAGGTTACTGAGGATAGGGTTTGTGTTATTTTGTGTAGGATTAGCATTGTTTAGCTAAAGTGACTGTGGTAGCCTAGTGGTTAAGGTACAGGATTATGGACCAGATGGTCCAGGGTTCAAATCCCGCTTAACCCACAATTGCTTGGACAGTAAGACTGTATAAATTGTAAGTCGCTCTGGGTAAGAGCGTTTGCTACATGCTGTAAATGTAAAATGTAAACAATGAGGGACTGTGGTAGCCTAGCGGGCAAGGTACTGGACTATGGACCAGAAGGTCCAGGGTTCAAATCCCACCTCTGCCAAGCTGCCACTGTTGGGTCCCACAATTGCTTGGATTGTAAGATTGTATCAATTGTAAGTCGCTCTGGATAAGGGCGTCTGCTAAATGCTGTAAATGTAAATGTAAATGTAAACGGTGAAGGGTAGGACCTGCGTGTATTGGGAAGTGTGATAAGGCAGGCGGCGCTACCGTTTCACGCATGTCGTAAATTGTATGCGCTTCGCTTTACGGCAACGTGGTTAGCGCGCGTGTGTTGTGTCCTTCACTGTGTCGGAGTCTGTCTCTTTGCAGTTTTTGTTTTAAAGATGGCCAAAATGAGCAAAGAGACGAAGCAGCGACTGCAGCAAGTTTTCCAGTGCGGACAGTTCATCATCCGCTGGGGCTTTATCCCTACAGTGCTTTATCTCGGTACGTAGCATTGCTTTATACACTACTATGCTAGTTGCCGTTTAGCATTGCCATGGTGAAGGATGTTGCGTGTTTAAGACTAACGCCACCACAGGGCTGGACGCCAAATATCTTGAGCGTGTAGTGCACTACGTAGGCTGTAGGATACTGAAGCGACGCGCCCTGAACGGAAATGTCCGTTATGATTAGCTGATCATTCATCTTGTGTTAAGTAGCGTCCAGGGGTGAGGCAAGCGGAAGTAAGTATTACGCTGCTGGGACTCGTTCTTGACGTCACGTAGGTTAATATTGCGCAACCAGGATATTCTCCCTTGAGAAATAATAATACACACAGGGCTTCCCCCAACGTTTGGTCACTTCGACCCTTCTTCACAAAATAACCTGATGAGGCTAACTAGGTTCAAACGCGTTGTGTGAATGTATTTAGCTTTGGGAGAGATGTACAGTCACCCCCGGCTATGCAAATGTACCACGTTCCAGAAAATGATTTGGATAAGCTGCGCAAATTTCCGTGTTTACTTACGGAAAATTCCTGCCTTGTTCCAGAAACCTCCCCAGGAAAGTCTACTCTTTTCATTATTGGTCTGCAATCAACATTTCAGCGCTAGATGAATGGCTTGGTGTTAAACAAACGCCCACAACACACACAAGTGCGCACACGAAAAAAAACAGAGGTGGCAAAACGTGCTAGGAATTTTTAACGCATTTCACAACATTAACTGAAATAAGCACGTACATGTAGAATGCCAGACTTTGCAGACTTCACCTGCTTACACCCCCTCACATGCAAACCGCAGCTCGAACCAAGATACAGTACAGTCATAGCTAGGGTTGGGTATCGTTTGCATTTACATTTGCAAAATTTAGGAGAAGCCCTTATCCAGAGCGACTTATAATTGATGCAGTCTTACAATCCAAGCAATTGCTGGTTAAAGGCCTTGCTCAAGGACCCAACAGTGTCAGCTTGGCAGAGGTGGGATTTGAACCCTGGACCTTTTGGTCCATAGTCCAGTACCTTAACCGCTAGGCTACCACAGTCTTTCATAAGACTCAGCACAGCTTTATGAGATTTGTAACTGCTTCGGGACGGGAGGCTGAAAAGGATTCGCTTCATGTTGCACTTTGTAGCGTGGTTGTAAATGGTGGAAGAGATTAGTCATCATCGAACCTATGTTTATAACTTGTTTTCTGCGTTCTGTACAAAATACATTTTCCCATTGCTCATCTCCAAATTACTGAGCTAACTGCTTTCTATCCAGCAACTTTTCCGAAGCTCGCCTCGTGTCTGTGTTCCTGTTTCGTCAGAGAGTGCAGGGCTTATGAGCGAGGGAGTGGGGACTGACGTTACAGGGGCTGCAGTGGTCGCATCCTTTGAAGGAAGCAGTCTATGAAGACTTGTGTGCTGCTTTGACGCAATTGGTTTTCAGCAGCTCCTGAGTTGGGACGCAGCTAGGGAGAAATTGTGCAAGAGGAGAATCTGAAAACTCGTGCTGAGCTCAAATTCACTTTCACCATTGCAGAACGGAAGATGCGTATGATTGCGCCCTCTGGTGTTAAATATCTGCAATTGAATTATATGGCATAATAAATAGCACGTATTGTGCATCTCCTTGATGCACATCGTCACTTTTTGCATAGCGATATATTGTGTCACGATGTATCATTACACCCCGAATAAATAAACAACTTGCACAACTTAATGGAAGGTTACACTGATGTTCTGCTAAGGAAGGCTTGAGAGGAGCAATGATGTATAAAGCCGCATTAAACTTTTCTGTGGGCTTTCACCCAGTGCTGTGATCTGCTTGGTCCCTGCCCCTTCTTTACTGAACAGATACAAAGGAATAGCCTGCTGTTCTAGGCACTGTGATGTAATACATGTAAAAAAGCATTGAGTGCGTTTACATGCACTTAATAATCCGATAACGGCAGATAATCAGGTTTTGTCAGTAATCCGATCAATGAGTTTACATGCAGTTGAGGAATCAGATAATGAGGAAGCTCTGCGTTTACAAGACTTGCAATAATTGGATTTCTACTTTGCAACCAGCCAGTAATCTCACAGAAATGTGACGTAAACTTCAACTTTTAATATTAAATAATCAAATTCGTAATTTTCGCCACTACATATTGCATTTCAGAGTCTCCACAAAGTGTTTACTGGCCGTTTAGCATTTAATTCCAGTGTTACCAGGTCCCACCAGAGAATCCCTCACCTGTTCTATGTAAATAAGCCCAAAAGAAGCGAAATTTCTTAAGAACAAGCTGACCTGGCAACCAAAATCCGGCTTACTTAATCAGATATCCCTTCTCTAGATGGGAGTATGCTGAGTACATGAATAATCAGATAACTGCAGAGATCCGACTATGATTGGATTATTAATGCATGTGTACGCGCCCAGTCATACACAAGGCTCCACTGTTAAGTTGCCAGCATCTTATTATAATTGTTTTTATTGTGGAAATGAAGCGGATTGTGAATCAGTTTTGAGTGGAAGTGCTGAAACATGATAGTGAATCATATTTCTGCTATTTCATAACTCTAGCGCTTGTGCTCCTTGACGATCTTTCCATGCGCATATACCAAGATAATGATGTTGCAAGAACGGCATTCTATGGTGCATCTTGAATCAGCTATTTTAATACCGGATGTATTTTGTCATGTTTTTGTGGAAGGCAAGTGGTCTGTATCTCCTACGTCAGTGCTCTTATGCAAGAGTAGCATGAGCTGTGAGCTTGTCCTCCCCAGAGGAGTTCAGTTTGATTCAGTTTGTGACTCTCTCTGTTTTTATTACCTTATACGTAAGAGGAAAGGTTAGTAATGCAGCCGGAGACATGAAGACAGAATTTGAAAACATGAAATTTCTTGGAAGTTATATCAGTACTGACAGTAATTAAAAGCTAAGCTAGGGGCGACACAGCTCCAGAGATCCCCCTTTTGACGCTGACCTATAACTCGACTGTGTGGACTTTGCTAGTTCTCTCCATGACCCTGGGGGTTTACTCCAGATACTCCGGGTTCCTTCAACGTTCCAAAGACATGCGTTAGGTTACGGGTCACTCTAATTTGCTCCCAGTGTAAGTGTGATATATTTAATGTAATAACAGTCATTGATGCTGATGTGACATAAAATAAATAAACACACTCACTAAACAGCTGGGTTAGTGCTGAGGACAATTAAATAGTTAGCTTAATTTAGAGCCTATGCCATGGATGTTAACTCTGAATTTGCCATAGTTACTATGAATATAGGGTTGTGCCATTTAACGTCTGCGTTACGTTCTGTGAGACAGGTTGATGACCGAAATGGACCATACTCGCATACTCTTATGCTACTGTAACTTTAATATAAAAGGAATTTTTTACAAGTAAACTGTGTGCAAACATTAAATGTGTCAGATAACCCTGAAAACATGAGAGGAACGCTACCATCTACACAGCATTTCTAATACCAGTGCATTTTTAATTTATGGAAATTCACAATAATTATAGAGAGCACAGTAATGTACTGTTACAACCCTGTGTAGGGGAAAGCCGCAACACTTAAGAGGACAGTATGATGGACCTGATACTTCTGTTTGGACGGAAGATCAGGCAGCTAAAGAGACTTAAAAGTTTATGTAGTTATAGATTGAGAATATAGATACAGTGGGGCAAAAAAGTATTTAGTCAGCCACTGATTGTACAAGTTCTCCTACTTAGAAAGATGAGAGGTCTGTAATTTTCATCATAGGTACACTTCAACTATGAGAGACAAAATGAGAAAAAACAATCCAGGAAATCACGTTGTAGGATTTTTAAATAATTTAATTGTAAATTATGATGGAAAATAAGTATTTGGTCAATAACAAACGTTTGGGATCATTGTCATGCTGGAAGACCCAGCCACGTTTCATCTTCAATTCT
>JAJAGP010005985.1:0-26603 GCA_025084515.1 Ancistrus triradiatus | reverse complement strand
TCTTCCTGGTGTCTTTCGACAGCTCTTTGGTCTTGGCCATGGTTGAGTTTGGAGTCTGACTGTTTGAGGCTGTGGACAGGTGTCTTTTATACAGATAACGAGGTCAAACAGGTGCCATTAATACAGGTAACGAGTGGAGGACAGAAGAGCTTCTTAAAGAACAACTTACAGGTCTGTGAGCGCCAGAAATCTTGTTTGTTTGTGGGTGACCAAATAGTTATTTTCCACCATGATTTACAATTAAATTCTTTAAAAATCCTACAGTGTGATTTCCTGGATTTTTTTTTTCTCATTTTGTCTTTCACAGTTGAAGTGTATCTATGAAAATTATAGACCTCTCTCATCGTTCTAAGTCGGAAAACTTGCACAATCAGTGACTAAATACTTTTTTGCTCCACTGTATGTATTATATATATTTGTGTCGTAGCAATTTTTATATATATATATATATACTCGCCGACGCCCAATATGGCGGACCCTCTAGTACGAATGGAACAGGTGATTGTCGGTACTCTCTTCAATACGTGACAAACTCACAACTCGCATGTCAAATATTTGCTCGAAGCTGGACTACCTTACTGGTGAACTGAGAGAGCAGAAAAAAGTTCTTTCAGAACATGAGCGTTGTCTGGAAAGTTTGGAGCAGAAGATAGTTTATCTCCAAGACTGAGGTTGGCTGGAACAACCTGCGGCTCCTTGGCCTACCTGAGAGTGTGGAGAAATACGCCCCTACGGGATTTATTAAAAGACAGCTTCCGATATGGTTAGCGAACCAGGAGAATGAGATGGAGCGAGCTCACCGTGTTCACTCCAGGGGGGTAATGACATATCTTTATGTTAACAATGGGTTAAACTACAGGGTGTGGGATGGTGTAAGTGGCGATAACTTTTTTTCAGTACTCAGGGTTTTTGCTCCTGTTTGGTTGGTTTTTCAAATTTATTTTGGTCAGTTACCAGATTGTGTGGAATGGCCACCTTAAATATTCTGAGGTGGAACATCAATATTTGGCTAGTTTATCTGATTTTGAATTAGTGTTGGGAGCGGATATGAACGGGATAATGGATCTCGGGATGGATATCTCTGGTGCTGACTCCACGTCTCTCCGTGTAACCTCATCTCTGGAACTTAAAAAATGTATCAGCACACTATCCCTGGTAGATTGCTGGAGGCACTTCAACCCAACTACTAGGAAATTCACCTTTTTCTCATCAAGACACAAAACCTTTTCCAGAATCGACTATTTATTTATCTCACATTCTCTGCATCCCATTAGTTAATACAGAAATCTGCTTT
This sequence comes from Ancistrus triradiatus, assembly GCA_025084515.1. Taxonomy (NCBI): domain Eukaryota; kingdom Metazoa; phylum Chordata; class Actinopteri; order Siluriformes; family Loricariidae; genus Ancistrus; species Ancistrus triradiatus. Next base: position 25,309 of record JAJAGP010005985.1, on the reverse strand, counting down.
ACATCACTTTCAGACCACCATTACATGTCCTCCATACTTCGGCTCTCCGATGAACAGCCCCGTGCACACCGCTGGCGCTTTAATACGAAACTATTGCAGAATGAAGGTTACTGTACCCAATTCAGGCAGAAACTGGCTGAATTTCTCACATACAATCGGTACTGTTGATGATGTAAGATTTCTGTGGGGGGCAATCAAGGGTTTTATTAGGAATAATGCTAATTATGCTTCATGTTACAGAAGCTTTGATGGCAAAAAATATTGAAACTGGAATCAGTACATGCTTCACTAGAAAGCTTCAATCAGTTGTCCTATTCAAAAGATTTCATGGTGAAGGTTAATCTAATTAAACAAGAACTTAACAAACGTCTTTGATAGGATGGAGTGGCAATACTTACTGTCAAGAACACCCAACATCATGTATCCCTATATGCGGATGATGTCCTGCTATTTCTGAATAATCCTACCGTCTCTATACCACCCCTACTACAGTTAATTGAGGACTTTGGTAAATTATCAGGATATAAAGTAAATAGGAACAAATCAGCTCTTCTACCATTAAATTTTCAATTTGATCCTACCCCACTGGCAACAGACATTCCAATAGTGCACCATTTCACATATTTGCGGATTGATATACACCCCTCCCTTAATTGTAGAGTAAATAAAAACTTTAGTGGCATCATGAAATCAATAGATCCTGATGTTGCTAATTGGATGGCTCTCTCTACACCCTTTCAAGCTCGAATTGCGATGGTAAAGATGAACATACTACCGCGGATAATTTTTTTCAGTTGCATGATCCCTTTGCCTCCCCCCATTCAATTCTGGGAGAAACTGAACCGATTACTTTCCTCTTACATATGGAATGGCAAACATGCTCGCATAAAACTGTCCACGCTACAAAGAAGTAAGCCAGATTGGCTTCTTGCTTACCCAACTTTTAAACTATATGCTCAGTCGTTTACCCTTCGATCATTATCTAGATGGCTGGACGCCAATACTCAAACCTCATGGCGCACACTTGAAGAATCATTGGTTAATCCCTATAACTTGCGTGATTTGATCTTTTGTGGGGTCCCTAACAGGTACTGCAAAACATATTTCAGCCCGATAATATCACATCTATTATCAACGTGGTGAGAGGTTACTAAGGCATCTGATGGCATTGTCACTCCCCACTCTTTGACAATCATAGTTTACTTACAGGAAACTCCCCATTCCTCTGACCTCAGTGGGAACGGAAAGGCATTAACAAATTAGGAGAAGTCTTTGATGATGACTAGTTTTTCAAGACATAAAACAGAAAGACAGTATACATGGCACATCCTTCTTTATGTATCTGCGCTTGAGGTCAGCCATGCGGGCTTATTACAAGCCAAATTACAAGAACATCCAATACTCAGGATCGTTTGCCCTTCTGATAACTGCTGCTCATCGTCAAGTGTTTATAATTTCTTACTTCGCAACTCCTGTGTCCCACTTGGAATAGGTTCAGCATGGTCGGTAGACCTTAACCTAGCAGACCAGGAGTTCTTTTCTCCTCTAAGAACCCAGACCACCAAATGATACATTGGAAGTTCCTACATAGGTTTTATTTGACACTGTTAAGACGATATTATATGCACCTGGCACAAACACTCATTTGCAATTTGCGTTACTTAGGGAAATCTGGCACACTTATACACTGCTTTTGGTACTGTCCTGATGTTCTTAAATTCTGGCATCAGCTACCTATTGATCTCACCGCTCTAATGAAACATGACATTCCATGCTCAGCTTCAGTTTTGCTTTTGAATGATTTGTCCCTACTTAATATTACACTTCAGCAGAAACGACTACTGCTCTGTGCTCTAACCGCTGCAAAAAAACCTGCTAGTTAACCGCTGGAAACCCCCTCATTCCATCGATTAGAAGACAATCATTTTTATATCTTCTGGATATCTTTTCCCTTGAGCTCTCAGTGGCTTGGATGCATGGAACTAAATCGAGGACAATTGACTCTTGGAACATAGCAATCCAGGATGTGCAATCACTGATTCGCGTTCATGAAAACCCTCTGTGATATCTCAAAGAATTTCATCTTTAACGTAAAACTGTACATTGTCTTGTCTTGTCATTTAATTGATCTGGATCACCACTGCACTGGGATTTTGGGCAGGGGGTGGTAGGGGTTGACTTGTTCTTGTATTTTACAACTGTTTCTGTGGTATGTCCTGATATTTAAGGAAAATAAAAAACAATTGTTCACAAAAAAACTAAACAAACCCCAAACCTCCAAGTATCACCAGAGTGTCTCATCACAGAAACATGTGTATGGATAGTATTTTTTTTAAACACAAAACGCAAATGATTAAAACAAAATTATGAAAAGTCTGAGACATGTAATTTACAGATAGATTTGAGATTAACGACATTTTGTAAGGTCACCTGGCGTCCCACCTAATGCTCCTTCACGCACCCCCAGTGGTACACATTACAGTTTGAGAACCATTGCCTTGCTGCATGTTTGCAATGTTGATGATTTCCTGCTTTGACCACAGACAGCCACTGCCTGTATGTCGTCCTTCACTAGAAGTGCAGCATGCAAATTAGAGTGGTGCTTGAAAGTTTGTGAACGGTTTAGAATTCTCCATATTTATTAAAATATCATCATGCTGCTCAGTGTTCTCCTGTTGGTGCACTCATGAAAATTATCTTTAGCCAATGTGAGAGAGACCTTAAGTTGCTTAGAAGTTACTCTGTGTTCCTTTCTGACCTCGACCTTAGTGAGTTTTACATGCCTTGCTCTTTAGATTCACTGGAAAGTGTTTCTATCAGCTTAAACATCAGTAAAACCGAAAAATGGATGAGTTCAAAAAGTTTTGGCAGGTAGCATATACTAGAGTAACCTACAGTAGAAATCAGGCAGAGAATGTCCATTTAAAACCCCACTGCCACCCAGCTGGAAACAAGCGAGTTCAGTCCAGTCAAGGAAACCAACTACTAATCCCATAATGCATTTCTCTACCTAGTAGTCACAGTATAATGCGTCAAATAAATTTCTGTACTGTTTTGCAGTATATGCTGGAGCAGTAAAACATTTCTAATACAGTTCCTGAAGCAGCACAGTCCCACAGAGATCTTACTAAACACCCCAAAATAAGTGTATGAAGCTCAAGCTAATGAATCAGATCAGATGTATGAGGTCAAGTGTTCAACTCTGCAGTGTTAATGCCCCTCCAGGATGGGTAATGCAAATGATTTGTGCATGAGTGTTTGTAAATAGGAGTAGTTTTTACCTGAGTTCTGAGATGTCTCGGAGTTTGTGGTCTCCTGGTTCTCCTGGTAGTTCTCAATATCGTCATAAATGTCGCCACAATCAGCTGTGCTTTGGGTTGTATTGTCTGCATTTTCATAAATACCCTCATCCATCTCCATTATAACTGGCAATAATGCTAATATTGCAGTACAGTACCTTATACGAGCTGCTCCAACATCCTGTGGGACAGTTGCTGAAGTTACTGCCTTTTGCTGATCACTTACCTCCTTCTTTATCATTTATGGGTGTTGGTCAAACAACACATCATTACATGACATCTCGGGGCCTGAGGGCTTTTTCCTTCATGATTTCTCAGATAATATTGTTCAGTGAAGGGCATAGAACAATGTGTCACGATTCCAACGCTGATGACTTCAAATGAAAACCACTTCCTATACATCAGCATTCCCTGGAAGAGCAGTATGCAAATCACGGTGTTGTTCGAAGGTTTGTGAACCCTTTATTAAAACAATGAGCTACAGCATTGTAAATTTTCACGCAAGTCCTAAAAGTACAACCCCGATTCAGAAAAAGTTGGGACAGTATGGAAAATGCAAATAAATAAAAAAATTCAGTGCTTCTGACCTTTACTTTTATTTAATTGCAAACAGTATGAAACTGAGATATTTCAGATTTTTTCTAGTCAGCTTAATTTCATTCGTTAATAAACGTCCATTCAAGTCAAGTCAAGTCAGATCTATTTATATAGCACTTTTTACAATGGAGCATTGTCTCAAAGCAACTTTACAAGTTTAGATTATCTCCTAATAACTACGTCCAATCCCAAATTGAGCAAGCCTAGGGCGACAGTGGCAAGGAAGTGCAGGAATTCGTGCATTCAGGCCTGCAACAAATTTAAAAAAAGTTGGCATGAGGGCAATTTAGGTCTAATAATGAGGTTTAAAAAACTGAATCATTTTGTGATTTCAAACAGGTGATTATAATCATGATTTGGTACAAAAGCTGTATCCACAAAAGGCTGAGTGTCTGAGGAGTAAAGGTGGGCAGAGGATCTCCAGTTTAACAATAAATGCATGAGAAAAATATTGAAATGTTTTAAAACAATGTTCCTCAAAGAACGTTTTCTTATTTAGCTTGTTTTGCGTTGTCTTGTTGAAAAATGCATGGACGTCCCTGATAAAGATGTTGTCTTGAAGGGAGCTTATGTTCTTCCAAAATCTCTGTGTACATTTCTGCGTTAATGCTGCATCACAGAAGTGTAAATGACCTTTGACATGGGCACAGACCCGACCCCATACCATGACAGAGCCCGGCTTTTGGACTTGTTGGTAAGTCTGGAGGGTCCTTTTCAACACGGCGTCAGTATTCCACATCTCAACAAGATCTGGAATACTGATTGCGTTTCCATGGTCCATCCCAGATGCCGCCGAGCTCGTTTTCTGTACAGAAATGTTTGAAGTTGCATTTATGAATGCAACTCTGTATTGTAGTGTTTGATAAAGTAATCCCTTGTCCATGTAGTTCTATCAGCTATGGATGAATGACGGTTCTTGATGCAGTGCAGTCTGATTTGGTTTTCTTCATCCATAAAATGTTGTTTTTTGTATAATTCTGGATTGTCCTTCTGCCACGTGATTGGCAGTAGAGCTGGTTGGTGTTAAATTTCCGTATGATATGAACTTTTCACTTACCTCCATACCAGTAGCATATCATAAACAACAGCTGTAACGCTTCAATAGGCAGCAAATATATAACATTGTTCACTGCTAATAGCGCTACTGACCGCTGAGCAGAATGGCATATCCAAATGGCATTCCGGGTACAGCTTGCTAGCTGAATAGTGTAATGTACACCACAGCATAGCCTCGCCTAAAATTTACATAGCATAACAGGCTGTTAACAACTGGGCGAGGCTTGGGCTTGTTTGAAAAAATCAGTTCCTTTTACCTCAGACTTCTCGTGTTATGATATTCTAGTTAGATATCTGACCGAAAGATATGTATTTTCATGAATATTATTATTTTCCTGAATATTACTAATGAGCTAGAATGTTTTATCAGTTCATTAAGGCCTAACCTAATCATGCTGATAATGTCCAAACCATTTTCAGAGATTGTGGAGTGAATGTGAATATTATTAGATAGAAATGTTGTATTGTTCATGAATATAATACTTAGGAATATTTATCATTTAAACAGGCGGCATAAAATCTTATATATTCTACTTCATAAATAAAAAACGAGGTCAGAGTCATTTTCTACTCAGTAATGAAACAAAAATTTGTAGTAGCTGGTAGGTGTTGTTGGGTGGGGCTGAGCTTGGACAGTGATGGTAGGGTTGCTACCAGATACACATTTGTGCCGGTACGACTGACTGTGGGTACGGGTGTGCATCTCTTAATGGTGTGTGCTTTAGTATAATGAGTAGTTCAGAAAACTGGTATTGCAGTGGTTAAAGCTTTGGATTACTAGTCAGAAGGCTGGGGTTTAAAAGCCATTGATGAACCCTTGAGCAAAACCCTTAACCTCCAACTTCTGCACTTTGCTCTGTGGAACATTTCTGCTTGAGCATTCTTGTGGCTGAATGAAGGCCAATCAACAAGGTCATGTTTGGAACTTTTTCAAAACTGTTTCAGGCCTTTATCTCCATTGTGCTGATCGACGTCCAGTGCAAGCGAGAGTATCGCAACTTATGTCTGTGACACACTTCTTTTTATTCCCAAATTTTTATGTTCAGTTATGACTATGAAAACAGAGTCCTGACCAGAAACACTTTATTTAATTATTACACACCATACATTCTTAACACATACATTCATGAAAGCTTAGTCATACAATGGTTATATGGAATACATGATTAAATACAGAAAGTTTTTGTTTGCTGGTAAATACAAAAATGTAATTATAAAAATACACACTGAGTAAACCCTAACGGTAAGTGGAGTTGTGAAATGCCATGTAACAGATACAATCAGAGAGAGGGGGAGACCAGGTTAGGGTTCTCCACCAAGTATCATCTCCCAAACCAGAAGAACCTCAGTACAGGTATGCGGCGTATAAAGTCAGTTTGGAAAATGTCCATTTGCGTATAAGGTAATTTTTCTTATTATTAAATTTATTACTCTAGCCATACGTTACCTGACCAGATACATTAGCTATTGTAGCTTAGCAGTTGTATTGATCAACGTAAAAGGTGCAGAAAGGTTTATTAAACCCATGCGTGGTCCAACCGAATGCCAATCGACGTTTGGCCGGTGACGCTTTGAGCCCCAGGTGGTACCACCCAGGTGAATTCCATGTGGAGGACAGTTGAGTATGAGTTACTATATGTGGCGGGAATTTTTCTTCATGCGTCCCAGTTCCCTGCTCACTTAATAAGAGCAACAGGAAATAGGTTGCGCTGTCATATAAGACAGTTTCTCATGCTGAAAATGTGTTTGCAAGAGCATAATGTGTCATTTCACAAACCGTACAGTGGACGTTAAGTGATGCATACCTGTAACAAATCCAATCTAACAAATGATACTTACAGTCTAAATAGTTTTTTTCCATTCCCATCAGTGAATCTGTTTTAGTCTTTGACTCACAGATCGAAAGTGATAGTAGTTACATGCACGATCAAACCACTACCCTTGATTTAAAACACAATTCGCTGTTTATTCCACCATTGGGTTGGTTTGAACCCAGTACTTGAAGGAGAGAATCAGAATGTCACTGCTTCTCAGCGAGATACAAAGTAAGATTCAGTAACTGCATCATGAACAGAGTTCAGTTCAGTGATCTCTTACCCAGTGGTCAGTAGAGAACCATCCACCCATTTCCACTGTCCCTCTGTGTCACCGTCACTCAGACAAATCCAAGTTGAACTTTTGCCTGTCCTGTTAACATGGGAAAAATTGATTACTCTCAACCACACACTAGTTACTACACAGTGGTGGCCTAGCGCTTAAGGTGATGGAGTATGGAACAGAAGGTCCAGGGTTCTGTTAAGCTTGAGCCCTACGGAACAGGGTTAATGACTAAATGTAAATGTACTGCATGATGCCTATGAGAGACCCAGTTGTGTAAGCTATAATAACCTGTAACGTTACTAATCTAAGAGAATGTTTATTCATATTAAAGACTGAAAACAAAAGATTTATTCTCTCTCTTTCTCACCTGTTCTTCTTGGCTGTTGATCAGCAGATCTGCAGCAATGCCTTTGCAGACCTGTCTGCTCTCATTCCAGTCCATATAGCGAAAATAGGGTCTGAAATAGCTGGAGCTGAAGACGATGTTTCTCACGTTTTGCATGGAACCCTCTGTTCACATAAGTTCAAAGTGACAGAACAGTAAGTCATAGATGTTAAACCATACAGAATGGGTGCAGTGTCCACTGGTAAATGTCATGTTATGTGTAAAAGTACAAAGCTGAAGTGATTTGATTTTTATTCTCTAGGGTTAAGCCTCAGTCAGAAATCAACATGTTACGAATTTTGTCACGAACAAGCTTCAAACCGTTCAACAAAGGTACGCAACAAATCCAAACTTCTCTCAGGTTACTGCTCATCTTCATACCATTGTGTCACGTTTGCAATGCTGATGACTTCCTGCTTTGACCACAGAAAGCCACTTCCTGTATATCATCCTTCACGGGATGAGCAGCATGCAAATTAGAGTGATGCTGCAAAGTTTGTGAACCCTTTAGAATTTCCCATATTTATTAAAATATGAACTAAAGCATCATCATGCCGCTGTGTTCTCCTGATGGTGAAAATTAACTTTAGCCAATGTGAAAGAGACGTTTAATTCCTTAGCAGTTACCCTGTTTTCCTTTGTGACCTCGCAGACTTTTGCATGCCACCTTGCTCTTTACTGCTTATCTTCATACCATTTCTGGTTATTCGCTGGAAAGTGTTTCCATCTGCGTAAACATCAGTAAAACTGAAAAATGGACGTGTTTCAAAACTTTTGGTCGGTAGCATATACTAGAGCTAGCTACGGTAGAAATCAGGCAGAAAATGTCCATTAAATGTCCTGCATTAAAACTTCCAGCTCATTAACTGGGACTACTAAGTGAGTGAAGACAGATGCAGAGAGAACATTCAGTGAGGGTTGGGTCGTTTATGAGAAGATGAAAACGTACTGCTCTTAACTGGAACTGGGATTAAAAACAAAAAGATGCTGCTACTATGTGCACTACTCCAACATTTTTCTTTCAAGTATATACCCATTTTTGCTTTTTTCCAGTCAGAAACAAGACATAAATGTTAAGTGCAATAAAACTTTGTATTTTTTTATTTATAAAATACAGTGCAATAAGGGACAGTGCATTTATAGCTTAAGCATGTAAGTTCAGCAATTTTGTGTCATTAATTATTATTAGTCGATCGGTCGACCATATACGGTATATACTGGAGCAGGAAACCATTTGAAACACAATCCCACAGAGATCTTACCAAACACCCCAAATTCAGTTCGAGAATCTCCAGCTAATGAATGAGATCAGATGTATGAGGTAAAATAAACTCTGCAGTGTTAATGCCCCTCTAGGATGGACAATATAAATTATTTGTGCGTGTGTGTTTATAAATAGGAGTAGTTTTTTACCTGAGTTCTGAGATGTCCCGGGGTTTGTGTCCTCTGGTTCTCTTGGTAGTTCTTAATATCGTCGTACATTTGGTGGCCACAATCAGATGTGCCTGGGGCTCTAATGCCTGTGTTTTCATAAATACCCCCAGTCATCTCCATTATTACTGGCAATAATGCTAATATTGCAGTAAAGTACCTTATACGATCTGCTCCAACCTGCTGTGGGAGCGCTGCTGAGGTTATTGCCTTTTGCTGATCACGTACCTCTTCCTTTATCAGTTGTGGGTGTTGGTCAAACACCAACACCCATGATTTCTCCGATAATACTGTTCAATAAATAACACAGAACAAAGTGTCACGTTTCCAATGCTGTTGACTTGAAACTAAAACCACTTCCTATATATTATGCTTCATTGGAAGAGCAGTATGCAAATCCCGGTGTTGTTGTTTGTTTCTGAAGTTTGTGAACCCTTTAGAATTTGCTGTATTTCTTAAACTATGAGGTAACGCATCATTAAATTTTTCATACAAGTCCTAAAAGTACAACCTAAAATCAGAGGGAAAAAAAGTTGAGACAGTATGGAAAATGCAGATTTAAACAATATTTCATAAATATTTCATGTTTTGGCTGATCAGCGTAATTTTATTTGTTAATAGACATGCATTCCTGCATTTCAGGCCTACAAAACATTCCAAAAAAGGTTGGGATGGGGGCAGTATAGGTCTAGTAATGAGGTCATAAAAACTGAATAATGATGTGACTTCAAACAGATGATGTCAACAGGTGATTATAATCATGATTTGGTACAGAAGCAACATCCACCATGTTCCTCAAAGAAAGGCTGGAAGGGATTTACATATTTCAGTCCTAACCTTTTCTTATTTAGCTTGTTTTGTATTGTCTTTTTGAAATATGCATGGACCTCCCTGAAAAAGATGTCGTCTTGAAGGCAGTTTATGTTGCTCTAAAATCAGTGTACTTTCTGCATTAATGTTACATCACAGAAGTGTAAATGACTTTTGCCATGGGCACTGACCCGACCCCATACCATGACAGAGCCTGGCTTTTGGACATGTAGTCTGGAGGGTCACATGGCGTTCATTTCTTCCAAAAACATCTGGAATACTGATCGGTCTGAATTGCCCATCTGCCAGGTGATGGGCAGTAGTGCTGGTCGGTGTTTCTGTACAGTATTAATTTTTCCAATAAAAACTCAATTTACCTCCATGCTAAGTAGCACAGCATAAACAACAGTCTGTAACGCTTCAGTAGGAAGCAAATTATATAACATTGTTCACTGCTATAAGTGCTACGGAGCGTTGAGTAGAACGGCATCACAGAACGGCATTCTGGGCACAGCCTGATTATATAACATTACTGGCCGTTTGGGAAAAAAAACCAATGCAAATCAAAGCGCTATGTATTGTAAAGTTGTCGAGCCACTGTTAAGAAATAATATGATAATTTTATTAAGATGATAGTTTTAACTACAGCATTATGTAAATACATTTACATACAAATAAATATAATTTGATCAGGAAATTAGTTATAATTCAGTTAATAGTGTTCATTATTGGATTACTGGACAGTGGTGGCCTAGTGGTTAAGGTACTGGACTCTGAACCAGAAGAGCAAGGGTACAAATCACACCTCAACCAAGCTGCCACTGTCCTTGAGCAAGGCCCTTAACCCACAACAGCTTGGATTGTAAGAATCTTGTAAAACTGTTTAGATAAGTCGCTTTAGATAAGGGCATCTGCAATTTGCCATAAATGTACTGGATCAGTCATGTATGTTTTAATATATATTTTATTTTACACTTTTTCACATCATGACAGTACTTTCAGTTTTTTATTTTGCATTTACCTGCTTGGAAATTTAATGTAATACACGTGTATTAAAACATTCTTTTAAAGCGTTGCTTAAAATCGAGTTTCCACTTTCCCCTACTCTAACTGTACAATGATATAAACTGTAATATCAGTTACAACCAGTAGGTGGCCCCAAACCCCCTAAAACACAATATTGACCGTTAGACAATACAGGACTTGAAATGTTACAAGGTCTCGCAAACGCCGTTTAATAAATGACCGAAAATTTACAGTTTGCTCCAGGGTCGTCATTAGAGTCCCATTTTAAAATGTCGCCGGCCCCACTGAATTCACCACAGTACTGGAGTGAGGAAGAAAGTCATTACAGCTTTCGGGTTTATCCCGGATTTCTGCGCAGGTCGCCGTTAGTCCTGTATTTTCGTCCAACTCGTTTCATACATACAGTAGATCAGCATCACTGTGGTGAGAATAACATAATAATGACTCAAACCAGTTTCAAACGAAACAAACAAGCTCAAAATCAGTAGCATAGGACAGAGGCTAGCTTTGAGTGCCATGGCAGGTCAACCTTATCGTTACCCTAGTTACAGAGACTCGTTTTTTTGTCGCGTATTTTGAAAATGTCTCCCAAGTTTGCGTTCGAAATGGCTGACAGGATACCTGTGAGTCAGTACCGTCCCTGATAACGAATATAGGGAAAACTGTAGAGTTTATTATAGAGCTTTTATCAGTTTCTCGTGGTGGAGCTGTCTGACATGAACCAGTATGAACCGTGTCCGAGCTGCTAAACAGCAGAAAACAGAGTGGAATCACTGAGTTCCTTTTATCTTCCCATGAGGCAGATGTGGTATTTTGTTGTTGTTGTTTCTTTGTTTTAAGTCATGTTTTTATGATATGATATTCCTAGTTAGATATCTGACTGACAATATGTATTTTCCTGAGTAGTATTTACCAAAATAGCCTGTAGAACCATTGATACCTAATAAGCTAGAACACATTATCAATTAACCCTAATCATGCTGCTAATAATCCAATCAACTATTCAGAGATTTGGACTGAATATAAATATTATTAGATAGAATGTTTGTGTTGTTTCATGATATAATAACTAGTAATATTTATCATTTAAATATTTTAAATGAAATCGTATTTATATATTCTACTTAATAAATAAAAAGGGTCAGAGCCATTTTCTAGTCAGTAATCAAATAAGTAGTGTAAATTGTAGAAATTGTAGTGGCTGGTAGGTGGTGTTTGGGTGCTGTTGATGGTTGGATGATGGTGGTAGGGGCTGCAGCTTTTGTGGGTGTGATGGCATTTCTGTGCCCCTTATTTGTCCCACCACAGTTCAGGATAAAGGAGTAATGGACGTATGTAAATATTTTGAAAGAGAGTCAGCTAAACAAAGTAATGCTACCCATAGGTTTATGGTGAGCAAGCCACGTCTACCTGAATAACCTAACAAAAAATACATTATTGGCTCACCAGTTACATTATCAAAAGTTTATTTAATGCCCATCTAGTAAAATGGGCATGATATTACAAATTTATAAAACTATTCCCAATATAGTCAGTATACTAACAGTAAACTATTGTTTTTCATTCCTGTGTTCAGGATGCAATCATCTATTTAGTTTTTCACAGGCTTCTTTTTACCAGATTCACATTTGTGCCGGTACGACTGACTGGGGTTACAGGTGTGCATCTCTTAAATTTTGTGAGCTCTAGTACAATAAGTGGTGTATAAAATTCTCTTACAATGATATTGCAAGAGGTAAAGGCTTTGGATTACTAATCAAGAAGGCTGGGTTTCCCAATTCTTTGCTCCACCCAAACCGTCACTGATGAACCTTGAGCAAAAGCCCTTAACCCAAAACTTTTATCACTCTGCTCTGTGGAACCAGTCTCAGGAACATTTCTGTCTGAGCATTCTTGTGGTGAATGAAGGCGAATCAACAAGGTCAGCGTTTAAAAATCGAATAGAACAGATTTCCAGGAACAGCCTCTTAACCTTTATCTCCATTGAGCTGATCAGCGTTAGTTTAACGTCCAGTTAAAAACGAAAATAACATGGACTTATGTCAGTGACACCATTCTTTTTATTCCCCAATTTTTTATGTTCAACCATATACACTGAGAAAACAGAGTCCTGACGAGGAACGCTTTATTTAATTATCACACACGTCATAAAACATAATTCTTACCACAAAATTGATGAAGGCTTTGACATATTATGATTATATGGACTATATGAATTAAATACAATAAATTAAAAGTTCCTGTTTTGCTAGTAAATATACGTAGGAATTATTTGTAAAAATACACACAGAGTAAACCCTAACCGTAAGAGGAGGATTAAATGCCGTGTAACAGACACAAAGACAGAGAAAAGAGGGAGACCAGGTTAGGTAAGGTTCTTCACCAAGCCCTCATCTCCCAAACCATGAGAACATCAGTACAGGTATGTGCAATATAACGTCAGTTTCAGAAAAACATCCATTTGGCGTATAAGGCGAATTTTCCGTCTTATTAAAATGATTAAGCTACCCATATATTACCTCCACCAGTTATGTTAGATGTTGTAGCATTAGCAGTTTGTGATGACGAGGTAAAGGTGTAGAAGGTTCATTAAACCCATGCGTGATTTGACCGAATGCAATCGACGTTTGGCCGGTGACGCTTTGAGCCGCAGGTGGTACCACCCAGGTCAATTCCATGTGGAGGACAGTTTTGAGTATGAGTTTACTGTAATGTGGCGTATACATAAGACAGTTTGTCATGCCAAAAGTTTGTTGGTGAGAGCGTAACGTGCGATTTCACAGGTTGGTACAGTTGACGTTAAGCGATACATACCTGTAACAGATCCAATCTAACAAATGATACTTATTGTCTTAACAATAGTTTTTTTTTTTTCCAGTCACATGAGTGATTCTGTTTAAGTCTTCGTCTCACACATCGAATAGAAGCGATCACTACAGGGATAGTCATGCCAGTTCTTTCCATGTAAAACACAGTTCTCCATTTCTCTTCCATTGGGCTGGTTTGATTCCCAGTACCTGAAGGGGAGAATCAGAATGTCACTGTTTCTCAGAGTGAGACAAAGTGAGATTCAGTAACTGCATCATGAAGAGAGTCCAGTTCGACGATCTCTTACCCAGTGGTCAGTGGTGAACCATCCACCCATTTCCACTGTCCCTCTTTGTCACTGTCACTCAGACCAATCCAAACCATAGCATTATTTTTCAAGTTGTTGACAAAGTTCTGTTGAAGTGGGGAAAAAGTGATTACACACACTGGTTATTTCAGGATTCCTATTAGAAACATAAAGAGACATAAAGACACAAGTGACTATAAACAAAAGATTTCTCTCTCTCTCTCTCACGGCTGAGCGGTAGAGCAGTCTGGACCTGAGAGCAGCATGCGTGGTTTCTTGCGGTTTCTTGGCGTCTTGCCAGTTATGAACAGTTCACTCCTGTTTAGCCCTTTAGCACCCCAGCATAAAATATTATTTTTTCCAATGTCCCCCCCCCCTTTATCAAAGATGAGGACATTTCTATGGAATTGTCCAGATACGGTAAACTTGTCTCCCCTGTAAGGAAAATCCCCTTGGGCTGTAAATCCCCCCTTATTAAACACCTAGTGTCCTTCAGGAGACTTGTGTTCATGGTACTGAAGGATGGTGCTGATGAGCTAGATCTGGTGCTCAAGTTTTAAGTGGATGGTTTTGATTACCTGGTGTACGCTTCATCTGATACCAGCATGAAGTGTTTTAGGTGTGGGCAGGTTGGACATCTTGTCCGTGCCTGTTCTGAAAAGGTTAATGTGGAAACTGAGGGGCACGAGCCTGAGGGTACTTGGTGGTCGGTGCCTGTCCACTACTGGGTTGATCATGGAGGTCACTGCACCAGAGACAGTGGTTGGGGAGTCGACTGAGGTAACAATGGCTTCGACTGGCACTGGTGGGTCTGCGCTAACTGAAGGAGAGCCTTCATTAGTCGAGCCTGTTAAGGTGGATGTGAGTGTTGAGGAACAAGAGCCTCCTAGCACTGAAAAGCAGGACGCAGAGATAAGGGGTGAATTGGTTGAGGTGAGCCCAACCAAAATAATAATGCAGGGGCTCAAGTTGAGGCAGATACGGAGGAAGAGTTTGTTTTTACGGTTCTTCCTTTTAAAAGAAAACTGGCAGTTGAGGGTAAGGGGAACAAGCAGGCCAAAACAGAGGGTGGTACAATGGAGACCGATGGCTATGAAAGCGATAACTCAGCAAGTGGCTCACTTCCTGATTCATGCTGGGCCGGGTGCTCACAAGATGAGAATATACGCTTTACTCTGCTGATGAGATTAAAAAGTTTTTAAGGGTAACTAAAGGAAAGAGAGGTGTGCGGGTCGAACAGAGGTTTCCGGACAGCACACAGTTTATCCATGATGTGAAGTACTTTAGGAGGGAGGATCTTTTTACTACCACAAAAACTCACAGATTGAGGAAAATACTGACCAAACTCATCAAGGCTAGTAATGAAGTTGACTTTTAGAGTGCTTAGCCTTTTCGGGAGTGGACTGGCCTGGCCTTTGTGTTTAGTATTGTATGTCCTTTTCCTTTTCTAATGAGTAATTTTAAAATCGCCACACTAAATCTCAGTGGAGCTAGAGACTGTGTGAAGAGGGCGAAGTTTTGAGCTAGTAAAGCAGAAGCAGATTTATGTTGTTTTTATGCAGGAGACTTGCATCGATACTAGCAATGCTGCTGAGTGGCCAGGGAGTGGGCAGGACTAGCCATTCTAAGCCACAACACGTCTTGTGGTGATGGTCGGTTTTCTCTTCTCTTGTGTATATGCTCCTACTGGGGGGGTCGGCTGGATGCTATTTTTAGACACACTGACTGATTTCTTAATTTTGGGTGGGGATTTTAACTGCACTGCAAATGACATGGATAGAAACCATGTTGAGCCGCACACAGCCTCACGTAAGCGGTTGTGTGAGATGCTAGAGGCCCATGACTTCCGTGATGTCTGGAGGAACTGTCATGGCTGTCAGAGGCAGTACACATGGGCCCATTCCCGGGATAGTGCACTTTCACTGGCAAGACTGGATCGTTTTTATGGTTTTAGTTATCAAATGTCAGTGTCTTGCACAGTGTCTTATTTCGGCAGTTGGTTTTTCAGACCACTGTTTGGTCCAGTGTACGCTCACTAAGCGTCATGTAAAGCCACAAAGCACATATTGGCATTTTAACACTGCGCTTTAGATGATGTTAATTTCATTGAGTCTTTAATTTTTTTCCTGGGAGGTTTTTAAATAGAAGGAGTGTTTTTCCTCAGTTCAGCAGTGGTGGGACGTAGCCAAGGTACAAATCAAAGTATTTTGTCAACAGTACTCTCTTAATGTCACTAGGGATGTAGCCACATCTGTCAATGCTCTGGAGATTGAGATTGTAGAATTCCAAGGTTTAGTGGAGACTACTGGAAATCAAGAGCATATTAAAGTGCTTAAGAGGAAAAGATCTGTTTTAGCTGACTAGGCATTGCAGCACAGGGGGCGCTGGTCCGATGACACTTTGTGACGGAAATGGATGCTCCTTCCAAGTTTTTCTTTGGTCTTGAGCAGAGTAACGGACAGAAACGGTTTATGCATGCCGTGCGAACGGAATCAGGGGATCTAATAACTGATCCTACTGAAATTCGCAGGCAGACAGTGGGCTTCTTTTCGAGGCTGTATGAGAGTGAGTGGGCAGAGGCACAAGAACTGGAAGATAGGTTCCAAGCTGAAGAACTGGCGTCCTGTCTTGCTGCTCTGCACAGATTTTAAGTTGCTCTAAAAAGCGTTAGCCTTGAGACTGGGAAAGTGATGGAGCAGGTGATACAACCGGACAAGACATACTGTGTGCCTGGCAGGTCAATCTTTGACATTGTTTATCTAATTCGAGAAGTTTTGGACAACTCCAGGCTATTGAGTTTGAAGACGGGTCTCATTTTTTTGGACCAGGAAAAGGCTTTTGACCGAGTTGAACACTGAGTATTTGTGGGAGAATTTTGTTTATAACCCTGGTTTTATGGCCATGATAAAGGTTTTGTACAGTGACATTGAGAGTGTACTTAAGGTCAACGGTGGCTTATGTGCTCCTTTTAAAGTTTACAGAGGTATTAGACAAGGCTGTTGAAGTGGTATGCTCTACTCGCTTGCCAATGAACCTCTAATGTGCAAGCTGAGAGAAGGGATCACTGGTCTGCGTGTACCACTTATGCAGAGTGTCTCAGCTTATGCAGAGGACCTAGTTGTACTGGTCAATAATCAGAATGATGTTGTTTTTTTAACTGAACTTTAACAGGATTTTACTGTTCTATCATCTGCAAAAATTAACTGGATCGAAAGTCAAGCTTTATTAGTTTGGGAGTGGGATGGTGGTCAGCCTAGGCTTCCAGATGGGTTGAATTGAAAGACAGGTGGTTTTAAGTATTTGGGGTTTTCTCTGGGTGACAGCAGCACAGCTAAGAAGAACTGGGATGACATGCTTGAGAAGGTGAAGGGGCGCCTTAGTAGGTGGAGATGGTTGATCCCACAAATGTCCTATAGAGGGTGGGAATTGATTATTAATAACCTTGCTGCGTCCTCCCTGTGTCTTGTATGGACCCTCTACCGGAGCTGCTGGCCAAACCTCAGGCACTTCTTGTGGACTTTTTCTGGGATCGTCTGCACTGGCTACCACAGGGAGTTCTGTTTCTGCCAAAAGAGGAAGATGGGGAAGGCTTTGTCCACCTAGCCAGCAGGACTGCTGCTTTCCGCCTTCAGTTTATTCAGAGGCTGCTTACTGGGTCGAAAGAACTGGTATGGAGAGGAATAGCCAGCAGAATCCTACATAGGGTGGGTGGACTGGAGCTGGACAGAACTTTGTTTTTAAAAAACACTCAATCCCTGAACGTTGTTGGGCTGGCTGAGTTTTATCATGGACTTTTTAAAATCTGGAGTTTTTTTTGACACACAAAGACATGGTTTTACAGCCTTACTCTGGCTTCTGGAAGAGCCGCTGGTCAGTGGGGCTCAGCTGGACATGACTGGGCCGAATACTTCTGCACTGACACAAATCCTAGTCTATTCTAGAATCATCACACTGGGTCAGCTGGTGGAGATTGCAGGACCTTAACTCACTGGTGCAGGGGAATTGTCAGCACGGTTGGGGTTGAGGTCCCTACGTGTTGTACATGTACACCTACAGTTCTTGCATCACTGGTGGTCTGCACTAACTGCGGAGGAGCGTATGCAGTTGAAGGACTACTGTGCAGGGGTGACCAGCCCTACAGAAGATGACCCTTTCCCAGAGATCATCATCACTCCAGTCTTGCAAGACTGTCATGACCTCTCACACACCTGTTCCTCTTGGCTGTTGATGATCACCAGCTCTGCACCTCTGTCTCTGCAGGCCTGTCTGCTCTCATTCCAGTTCAAACTCCGAGTAGACATGTAGTAAATGCTGGTGTTGAAGAGGGTCCATCTCACGTTTTTCATGTCATTCACTGTTCACACAAGTTCAGAATAACAGAACAAGGATCCATTGATGTAGATGTTGAACCATACAGAATGTGTGCACTGTACACTGGGACATTTCATGTATGTGGATTAGTTCAGAAATTAACATTTTTGGTTTCCAACCAAAGTCACAATCGAGCCTCAAACCTTTTAATCTGTTTAACGTCTTAACAGCGACACCTCTAAGCATTTACTAACCTAAAGTGGTCAGCTTCTTCTGAAGGTCGTCCTTCTCCTGGGCCGTCTGGTTCCTCATGATGTCATAACTGGTCTGTAACTGGTTTCTCTGAGCTGACAGGTTCTTGTAACTGGTCTGTAACTGGTTTCTCTCAGCTGACAGGCTCTTGTAAGTAGACTGCAACTGGTTGTTTTCTGTCATCAGGTTGTTGAACTTGATCCACAGCACTGTGACGCCAGACAGCAGGAGAACACACAGCAGCAGCAGCAGAACCACAGCGGTCAGTCTGTAACGTCTGCCAGCATTACCAGGTTCTAGAGGAGAATAAACACATACCGGTGTTATGTTTATAATAATAATAATAATAAGTTTAATTTATATATCGCCTTTCACAGTACCCAAGGACGCTTTACAATATAAATACATACAGCAATACAGAACTAGCAAACATATCAAACATTTGTTGTAGAAGACAGCATGAAAGTGATTTAAATTGTGGAAGGGTTGATGCAGACCAAACAGATGCCGGAAGTGTATTCCAAAGGGTGGGAGCTGCCACAGCAAAGGATCTCCCACCCATGGAGGAAAGCCTAAATCTAGGGACAGATAGTAGGTTGGAACCAGTAGAACGCAGCGACCGGGAAGGAGTGTACTGATGGACTAATGTGCGAAGATATAGAGGAGCAAGACCATGGAGGGATTTAAATGTCAGAATTAGAATTTTGAATTGGATGCGTTTGTGAACCGGGAGCCAGTGCAGTTGCAATAAAACAGGAGTGATGTGATCGAATTTTTTGTTTTGTGTAAGAATCCTGGTGGCGGAGTTCTGGATATACCGGAGCATTCGAATTGATTTAGAGGGAAGACCACAAAGAAGCGAGGTGCAATTATCAAGGCTAGAGGAAACAAAAGCATGCACCAGGATCTCTGCAGCAGCCGGAGAAAGGAAAGGGCGCACCCGAGCAATGTTACCGAGATGGAAGAAAGTAGACTTAGAAACAGATTTAATGTGTAAAGGACAGAGTTGAGTGGAAAAGCACACCAAGAGTACGGACCGTAGAGGACATGTGAACAGACATTTATCTGTACTTTCTCTGTTTTCACTTCTTTATTCACTTTCTCTGCATGACTTTACCAGCTTTACACAGCTCATTCATCTTTAGATCAGGGCTCAGACTAGGCTGCTCTAGTACATTTCACATTTATGGGTTTAATTATTATTTTACATCATTCAATCACAACTGTATATGCTATAGATTTTATGCTCTATTTTTGTTAGTTCAAATCATCTTAGTCTATATAAATATTCTATTCTAAATTTAAATAGGGTATTATCTTTACATATACTCTTCAATTATTGTATTTAACATCTAGGCTGCCCAAGGAGGATGGGTCCCTATTTGAGTCTTGGGTCCTCCCAAGGTTTCTTCCTATAAGGTTTGGGGAGTTTTTCCTTGCCACTGTCGCCTCAGGTTTGCTCAACTAGGGCTTTGATCTAATATATTTGTAAAGCTGCTTTGAGACAATGCTGTGTTGTAAAAAGCGCTATATAAATAAATTTGACTTGACTTGATTGTGAAATAATTTTTCAGCTAGCCTTACACTTATCATTACCAGTTATCCCAATGAATGACAGTACTATCCAAACTTCCCTCAGCTTACTGTTTATCTTCACACCATTGTGTCACATTTGCAGTGCTGATGCAGTGCTGAAGCCACTTCCTATACATCTGACTTCAGTATGTAAAACACGGTGTTGTTTGAGAGTTAGTGAACCTTTTAGGATTTTCTGTATTTATTTAAACATAGGCTAAGGCATCATTAGATATTCATACATGTCCTCAAAGTAGATAAAGAGAACCCAGTTAAAAGTCAGACAAAGAAATACATATTCATTAATTTATTGAAGAAAATGATCCAATTTTACATATGTGAGTCATAAAAGTATGTGAACCATTGCTTATAGTATCTCGTGTGTCCCCTTTGTGCAGTAATAACTGTATCTAAACGTATTCAGTAACTGTTGATCAGTCCTGCACATCAGCTTTGGAGGAAGTTTAGTCCATTCCTCTGTACAGAACAGCTTAAACTCTGGGACGTTGGTGGGTTTCCTCACATGAACTGCTGAAGTTTGAAGGTCTTCCACAGAATTTCTGTTGGATTAAGCATTTCCTTTTATAACCGTGTTTTTGTAGAATGACTTGTATGTTTAGGGTCATCGTCTTGCTGCATGACCCACGTTCTATTGCTATTTAGTTGGACAGATGTCCTGATATAAGAAGTTATATTTTGGTTTCATGCATCCACAGGATGTTTTTGTTTGTTTGTTTTTTACAATACAATTCTGGATTGTTTGGGTGTCACAGGATCTTTTTGGAGAGCATTGGCTTTCTCCTTGCACCCCTACCATGCACCCTGTTTAGTGTATTCTTGATGGTGGAATGTTAATGAAAACTAATATTGACCAATGCGAGAGAGACCTTTAGTTGACAGACTTTTTCATGCCTTGCTCTTGGAATGATATTTGTTGGTCCACCACTCCTGGGGAGAGTAATAATGATCTGTGGATCGGTGGAGTCCAAACTCTTTACAGTTGCAATTGTAATCGTCCAAAAAATTATCTGACTGAATGACCATGCTACCTAAACTTTTTTTCAAACCCTTTCAGTTTACTGCTTATCTACATATCATTTCAGGTTATTCACTAGAAAGTGTTTCCATCTGCTTAAACAGCAATTAAACTCAAGAATGGGTGTGTTCTAAAACTTTTGGCAGGTAGTGTAATACTGCCAGACCAATGTACAGAATAAATCAGACAGAAAATGTCCATAAAAACCTCACTGCCATCCACCTGGAAGCTGCGTAAACAAGTGAGTTCATTCCAGTCAAGAAAATAAATTACTAATCCCATCATGCATTTCACGACCTGGTAGTCACAGTATAGTGGCAAATACTTTTCTGTACTGTTTTAATTTTGCAGTTTAAACTGTAGCAGTAAAACATTGCTAACACAGAGAACTTACCAATTACCCCAAATTCAGTTCAAGAAGCTCTAGCTAATGAGTGAGGTCAGATGTATGAGGTACAATATTAAACTCTGCAGTGTTAATGCCCCTCCAGAATGGGCAATGGAAACGATTTGTGCATTTATGTTTATAAATACCAGTAGGTTTTTACCTGAGTTCTGAGATGCCCCGGGGTCTGTGGTTCTCTGGTTCTCCTGGTAGCTCTCAATATCGTCATACACGTGGTCGCCACAACCAGATGTGCCTGGAGTTCTAATGTTTTTGTTTGCATAAATACCCCCAGTCATCTCCATTACTACTGGCAATAATGCAAATGTAATGAAGTAGAGTTTATCAGCTGCTCCAACTCGTTTGTGTGACAGTTGCTGAAGTTAGGGCATTTTGCTGATGGCTTATTTCCTTTTTGACCAATTAGGTAAAACAGCACATCACCACGTGGCTCGTTGCGGTCTGAGTGTTTTCCACCATGTTCTCTCAGACAGTAACTCCTGTATTCGGAAATCGTGAGGGACACGTACACGGAAGTTGAACAAAGAGCTAGCATAAAACTTTTGCACGCCAAGTGTCATGTTTCCGACGGTGCTGACTTCCACTGTACGCTGCTTCCTGTACATCATCATTCACTGGAGAGCAGTATGTAAATCACGGTGGTGTCTGAAAGTTTCTGCCCCCTGTAGAATGTCCTCTATTTATTCAAGAATCAGCCAAAACATCATTAGATTTTCATAT
Organism: Ancistrus triradiatus; assembly: GCA_025084515.1. Lineage (NCBI taxonomy): Eukaryota > Metazoa > Chordata > Actinopteri > Siluriformes > Loricariidae > Ancistrus > Ancistrus triradiatus. The sequence goes on along the minus strand of JAJAGP010005985.1, from coordinate 3,190 downwards.
AAGTCTTAAAATTTTGTAAAGAGAATCTAATTATCTATCTGCGAGTGTTAAAAGTATGTGAACCTTTGTTTTGAGTATCTAACCCCCTCTTTGCAGCAATATCTGTAACTAGACGTTTTTGTGGTTACTGTTGATCAGTCCTGCACAAAGGCTTGGAGGAATTTGATCTCGGTCTTACGTACAGAACAGCTTCAACTCTGGAATGTTGGTGGGTTTCCTCACATGAACTGCTTGCTATCACTCCTTTTGGATTAAGGTCAGGACTTTAACTCTGCCATTTTTCTTTAACTGTAGAACGACTTGTGCACGTATGGTCATTGTCATGCTGCATGACCCACATTCTCTTGAGGTTCAGTTTGCAGGCAAATATGTCCTGACATTTACTTTAGAATTTGCTGGAATAATTCAGAATTCACTGCTCCAGTAATGATTGTAAGCCATTGTGGCCCAGATGCAGCAAAACAGGCCCAAACCATGATACTACCACCTCTATGTTTCACAGACGGGATAAGGTTCTCCTGCTGGAATGCAGTGTTTTCCTTTCTCTGGACATAACCCTTCTGATTTAAGTCAAAAAGCTTGATTTTAGGCTCATACTTCCACAAAAAAACATATATATAGAATTCTGGATTGTCAGTTTGCCACAAGATGGGCATCAATTCTCTTTTTGGACAGCAGTTACTTTCTCTTTGCAACCTGGCCATGCACACTGCTGTTCAGTGTTGCAGTGTTCTCCTGATGGTGGCCTCATGAACATTAACATGAGCCAATGTGAGAGAGGCCTTCAGTTTCTTAGAAGGTACCCCGAGTTCCTTTGTGTCCTTTTACACACCTTTCTTTTGGAATGATCATTGGCTCATTTTCCTCAATAAATAAATGACCAAGTACAACCCCAATTCCAGTGAATTTTAGGCGTTGTGTAAAACATAAAGAAAACAGAATATGATGATTTGCAAATCTTTTTCAACCCATATTCAATTTGGAGTTGAAGCTTTGTAGGTGGAATTTTTTCCCATGTTTGCTTGATGTGCAACTTCAGTTGCTCAACAGTCCAGGGTCTTTGTTGTCGCATTTTGCGCTTTATGATACGCCACACATTTTCAGGGCCTGGACTGTAGGCAGGCCAGTCTAGTACCCGCACTCTTTTACTACGAAGCCACGCTGTTGGAACACGTGCAGAATGTTGCTTGACATTGTCTTGCTGAAATATGCAGGGACGCCCCTGAAAATGCTTGGATGGCAGCATATGTTGTTCCAAAGCCTGGATGTACCATTCAGCATTAATGGTGCCTTAACACACCCCCATACCATCAGAGATGCTGGCTTTTGAACTTAGCGCAGATAACAATCCTTTTCCTCTTTGACAGTCCTTTTCCTCTTTGGCCCGAAGGACATGGCATCCATGATGTCCAAAATCAATTTGAAATGTGGACTCATCAGACCACAGGACACTTTGTGTCAGTCCATCTCAGATGAGCTCGGGCCTAGATAAGCCGGCGTCGTCTCTAGGAGTTGTTGATATATGGCTTTCGCTTTGCATGGTATAGTTTTAACTTGCAGTTGTAGAAGGAGCGATGAACTGTGTTCACTGACAGTCGTTTTCTGAAGTGTTCCTGAGCCCATGTGTTAAAATCCGTTACAGACTGATGTCGGTTTTTAATACAGTACCGCCTGAGGGATCGAAAGTCACAGGCATTCAGTGTTAGTTTCGGCCTTGCGGCTTACTTGCAGAAATTTCTTCAGATTCTCTGAATCTTTTGATGATATTATGGACTGTAGATAATGAAATCCCCAAATGCACATTGAGAAACGTTGTTCTTAAACTGTTGGACTATTTGTTCACGCAGTTGTTCACGTGGAGAATGTTGGGCCATCTGTTCGTGACCTCAAGCTGAAACGAACTTGGTTTCTGCAGCAGGACAAGGATCCAAAACACAGCAGCAAGTCCACCTCTGAATGGCTGAAGAAAAACAAAATGAAGACATTGGAGTGGCCTAGTCAAAGTCCTGACCTGAATCCTATTGAGATGCTGTGACATGACCTTAAAAAGGCCGTTCATGCTGGAAAACCCTCCAATGTGGCTGAATTACAACAATTCTGCAAAGATGAGTGGCCAAAATTCCTCCACAACGCTGTAAAAGACTCACTGCAAGTTATCACAAACGCTTGGTTGCAGTTGTTGCTGCCAAGGGTTCTCCAACCAGTTATTAGGTTTAGGGGGCAAACACTTTTTCACACAGGGCCATGTAGGTTTGGATTTCTTTTCTCCCTTAATAATAAACACCTTCATTTAAAAACTGCATTTTGTGTTTACTTGTGTTGTTTTTGACTAATATTTAAATTGGTTTGATGTTCTGAAACACTTCAGTGTGACAAAAATAGGATATCAGCAAGGGGGCAAACACTTTTTCACACCACTGTATTCTACTTCATAAAATTAAATTCTGGGTCAAAGCCGTTTTCTGTTCAGTAATAAAATAAAAATTTGTAGTGGCTGGTAGGTGTTGTTGGGTGGGGTTGAGGTTGGACGGTGCTGGTAGGGTTGCTACCAGATACATGTCCTCTAGTACAGGAAGTAGTCTAGACAATTGTCAATGATACAATTTATCATGACCATATTCAATTATATTGTATATTATACAGTGGTTAAAGCTCTTTATTACTAATCAGAAGGCTGGGGTTTCCAATTCTGGCTCTGCTGAGCCACCACTGATGGGTCCAACTGATGAACCCATGAGAAAACCCTTAACCTCCAACTTGCTCATTCTGCTCTGTGGAACAGTCTCTGGAGCGTTTCTGTTTGAGCATTCTTGTGGCTGAATTAAGTCAAATCAACAAGATCACGTTTAAAAATCAAATAGAACAGATTTCCAGGAAAAGTTCAAACCTTTATCTCCATTGTGCTGATCGACATTAGTTTAACGTCCAGTACAAAAGAAAATAACATGGCTTATATCTGTGACATCCTTCTTTTTATTACCAATTTTTATGTTCAGTTATGAGCTATGAAAACAGAGTCCTGATCAGGAATACTTTATATAATTATCACACACGTCATAAACATAATTCATAACACACAGATTTATGAAGGCTTAGATATAACGATGATTATATGGACTATATGATTAAATCCAAAAGGTAAAGTTCTTGTTTGCCAGTAAATATAAGTAGATTTAGTTGTAATAATACA
>JAJAGP010005984.1:0-26608 GCA_025084515.1 Ancistrus triradiatus | reverse complement strand
GTCTTCATCCTTGAAAGAGTGGCCACTGGCCTGTAGTTGGGTGTAAACCGCAGAGTCCTGACCTGATGAGGTAGCTCTTCTATGTTGTGCCATCCGTTTCGCCAGTGGCTGTTTGGTTTCCCCGATGTACAATTCCTGGCAATCCTCCCGGCACTTATACACTACATTACTCTGTTTGTGCTGGGGGACCCGATCCTTGGGGTGGACCAGTTTCTGGCATAGCGTGTTTTGGGGTTTGAAAGCCACTGAGACACGGTGTTTGGCAAGTATGAATCTCAATTGTTCCGATGTTCCTGCCACATATGGAATCACCACTGGTTTACGCTTCGACTGCGGTTGTTGCTCTCCTCTCGTCGATCTGATGGAGCACTGTTTGGGCGTCTTACCGGCTTTGACAAAGGCCCAGTTCGGATAACCACATTTGCCCAGGGTCTGCTTCATGTGAGATTTCTTTCCATCCTTGGCCGCTGTGTCAGTGGGGACGCTGTCTGCTCGGTGGTACAGTGTCCTGATGACTCCTAGTTTGTGCTCCAGTGGATGATGAGAGTCAGAGTGCTGTATATAAGATTGGGAAAGTTTTCCAACTGCTGAGACTGAAGAAACCACTTAGATGAGTGATGAAACGTTTCTCCGACAAAATCAATGTCCAGATGAACAGATTCAACTTCTGAGATCAAGTAATGGTCATGCTATACATGTCACCTAAAATCATAACACCCAACATGTGGCTTGAACACACGACCCTGAGATTAAGAAACACATGCTCTACCAACTGAGCTAGCCAGGGTGACTTGCTAAGCTTATAGCTCCAGAATCCACAATCAACTTTGGTCATCTCTACACTGGCTCATCCTGCAGTGAGTCAAGTTATAGCACTCACTGTACACTCATGAAAACTTTACAAGTCATGCACAGACCCAGGCCACTTTGCTTCCATGTTGCTGATGATGTGGGCTGTATCACATATGATCTTCACACTGCAGAACAGTAATTAACTGCAGTGGCTATATTGTGACTTGTATTTCATAGACCTACCTGCACATTAATGTTGTGGGAAAACTTCCTATTCACTTAATCTCCTTCATTTAGCAAAGAGTGCCATCTTTGCAGCCAATCACACTTGGAAACCTTAAAATCATATTAATATTAAAATCATATTAACTGATTCAGATCTCAAAGCTTCATACTAAATAAATTACTTTAGTATGCTTAGACTGATACTTGAAATTCTGTGGGATTCTTCTTTGATCAGGCTTATGGCTCTGTGACTTGAGGACACCACAAAGGTTTATATTAGCCGTTTTAATGCAAGCGTCACATTTCTGACAGCCAAACAGAAGGCTGCTTTAGAATATGCTCAGCATTATTGATTTTGTATAGAAAACCCCCTTGGCAAAACCTGCAGCGCAACACATATAATTTGCTCTGAACTCAGGGCGTGTCCACGGAGTGTCATATGAGCGATTGAGAGCGGAGAAGATTGTTAATAGAAATGATCGACTGTGCTGAGAAACGCACACAGACAATTATCAGAGAACGAGGTAACATTAAAGCGGGGTCTGATCAGCCTCTCCCGATGGAGACTTCTCCATAGTGTTTGTGCTTTGATGTGAGAAACTCAGGGTTAGTTGAAGTAAACCTGCTAGCGAGCAGCTTAGCTTCACAGAGTATGTTGCTGGAGTAACTGACTCCAAATTAAACTCAGAGTTTTCACTAAACCTGCTTTCTGAAATACCCACCAGGATAATTTCTTTCTTGTTAGTTAGGGGGCAATGTTAACCATCAGATTTAAGAAGGAGAAGCAGATGTCTTTTGCATGGAAACTTTGGGGGGAAATGGAGGCATGTTTGTCACTGTGAGCCTCCTTAGTCAAGTTCCTCAAGCCCTTGTTGGGGGACAGTAGGTTCTTCAAGCTCAATGTAAGTAACCAGTTTGAATGTTTATACTACCTTGGACACTCTAGCCTCGGCGGTAAGTTGTGTATTTATACCCGTTTCTGTTTGTTTTGTAGAAGGGATTTCAGTACATATTGGATTTGGTCTGGACTGCTTTCTAGTTTGTACCAAATTCAGGTTTTTTTCTAGATTTATGCTCCTATCAAGTTCTGCAAGGCACATACCAGCTTTACCGGTTTAAGTACCTTTTCTCCAATCATCATTTGTCCTGCTAGGGCTGTTGGATGGGACTGAGACTTCAAATGGACACTTGGTGAACTACAGCAGCATCTCAAAGGATTGTAAAAGACTTGGAGTCAGGAAAAGTGGTGAGACTGTTTCATTATACCTGCAGAGCAGTCACTGCAGAAGGAGCCGTACTGTGCAGTGCTTTGTTTTGGGGTTTTTTTTGGTTGTTATTGCTGCTGCAGTTGCTTACATTTACAACATTTAGCAGACACCCTTATCCAGAGGAACTTACAATTGGTACAGTTTTACAATCCAAGCAATTACTCAAGTGGCAGCTTGAGAGGTGGGATTTTAACTCTGTACTATTTGGTCCAGAGTCCAGTACCTCAACAACTAGGTTACCACAGTTGCTGCTGCTGCTGCTGTTGCTGTTGCTGTTGTGCAGATGTGCAGAGCGCATCATTAGGACCAAACTACCTGGACTACAAGACATCTACTCCAGACAGTGCATGTCTTTTCAGGTTGAAGGATTATTAGGGACATTCATCATCCAAACCACAATCTGTTTCAGTGGTTACCCTCTGGTAAAAGACTCCATCAAGGCCAGAGCGGAGAGGCTAAGGAAGAGCTTCTTTCCCCAGGCCATTAGATCATTAAACTGTTAAAACCTTAATTTCACCTGATTGTTCTGAAAGCTCTGTTTTTACTTGAACATAACCACTTCATCTGAATTGCAAACTTCAAACTTCACTTTACAAACTACTGTCATACATTCATTCTACAGTATATACCTACCTGTAAATGTCTTATAGTGTAAATATGTACATTATTCTCTTGTTCATTCTGTTTTTAAGACTACTACTTATTTTTATTTAATTGTATAGTTCTCTAAGTTATCTGCATAGTCCTGGAGTAGTCACTTTACATTTCACTGTCCTTTTGTATCAACTACAAATGTTTATGTGACAAATAAAATCTTGAATCTTTTTGCTGCTGTTGCTGTTGTTGGCACATCCCTTATTTTCTGTTATCCTCTCTTTTTGCTCAGAGTTAAACCTAGTGAGTGTTACAAAGTAAAGCAGGACCTTGACTCTCTGAAACAATAAATATCTTGATCTAGCAGCGACCTGATGCAGACTGAAACCAAGGGTCCACGTGTACTGTTGCCAGACTAGCTCAGTTACTCAAAAATGAACTCACTCATATTGAATAAGTATCGCCATCTAATTGCGCCTTGATGCAGACCGAAATGATGAGTCCACAAGAATTGCAGCCAGCCAAGTTAAACACAGTGAATGAGTCATTCAGCAAAGGATCCTGTAACCAGTGGTATAAAGAAGACTGAAGCTTTGGTTCCAAAAGTATTGCTGCCAGACTTGCTCGGTGAGTCAGGAAAACTAATTTTGCAGCGATTGTGATTTTATGTGACAAGTAAAGCTGGAACTTGACTCTATTAAAGACTAAATATTGCCATCTACTTGTGAACTGATGCAACTTGAAGCCTTGCCAAGCCGAGCATTGACGGCAATATGAGCTCAGCTAGTCAATCAAGAATTCACTTATGACATGTGTTGTACAAGTTAAACTCAACGAATGAGTCAGTCAGCGAATGATCCTGTAACCTTTGGATTTTGGTGGTGTAGGCAACTTGATGTGGCATGGCTAGCTCAGTTGGTCAAGCATGAGTCTCTTACTCTCAGGGTAATGGGTTTGATCCCATGTGTGGTGGGGTGTTTTTATGTGACAAGTAAAATCACATTTGAAATGTGCCTTTCTGTACCTATGGATATTGCCATCTAATGGCAGCCTCATGCAGACAAGGGTCCACATGTATTTCTGCCAGTCTAGCTCAGTGGCCCAATCAAGAACCTGCGTATGAGACCTATACAAGTTAAACTCAATGAATAAATCAGGCAGCAATGGATCCCGTAGCCAGCTGTATTTGGAAAAAATTGATGGTATAGAGGGTGTTCAGCAGCCCCGCTTGCTTAGTCAATAAGGTGTGAGACTTTTAATCTCAGAATGGTGTCCCCACTATGGAGGTTGTGATGTTAAGTGACAAGTAAAGCAGGAACTTCACTCTATTAAACGATAAATACTACCATTCTAGCTGTGGCCTGATGCAGACTGAAGACATGGTTCCACAAGTATTCCTGCCAAACTTGCTCAGTGACTCAAGCAAAACTCACTTATGGGCCTCCCTCTAGCTATAAATACTGTATCTCCATTTGATGTCGGCCTTATGCAGATTGAAACTAAGAGTCCACATGTATTGCTTCCAGACTAGCTTTGTCTTATCTAATCATACCAGCTCAACACACACTAACACACACTACTCCTGATGCAGACTCAAGTCATTGTGCCATGTGTTTTCCTGCCAGACTTGCTCAGTCAGTCAAGTTTGTTTGTTTCTTCGCATTTATTTAATGTAGCCATCAGCCTCAATGGTCATTTTAGCGACAGACACTCAAGCTTACATCAAGACTAATTATATATACACTCAGGTTGGGCGAATTTAGCTAAATCAATGAACCTAATGCATGCCTTTGGACTGTGGTGGGAAGTAAGCCCACACAGACACAGAGTAAACCAACACGGATAAGAGAGGACATGCAGACTCCACACAGAAAGGACCCATGTCGCTCCATCTCTATTAAACTCTAAATTCTGCCATCTAGCTCCAGTCTGATGGCATTTCAGAGCAGATTGTTATCTTCTTGGTGTAAAACTCATTGAATGAGTCAGAGAGTGAAGGTTAATGTAGGCTGCAGATTTTGGAAAAAGTGGATGGTGCAGAAGGGTTTCAACAGTCTGATTAATTCAGTTGGTAACACGTGACTCACTTAATCTCAGCATCGTGGGTTCAGGCCCAACGCCAACAGGTGGAATTTCACAAGCCATCACATGGAGTCATGTTTGCATTACCGAACTTCAAAATATCTCTGGATATGTGACAAGGTCAACATGACAAAGTACACAGTGGAGATCGGTGTAAGAAAGAGCACTAACTCTCTTGAGTGGGTTCAAACAACAAACTCTTTGGTTAACGTCCCAAAGCACTAACCAGTTGCACCACAGAGACCTGTAATTTACAATTCAAACGGCCATAAAACATAAGTCATGTGACGAGAAGGATCTCAAATTCGTACAAAGTTTAACTTACAAATTAAACTGTAAATGAGCCAGAGAGTAAAAGTTCCTGTGGCCTGTGAGAAAAGTACGTGGTGGTTTTCGGCAGGACAGCTAAGTCAGGACTATAAAGGAAAGAAGCAAATCTTTTGGTTTCATCAGCTGTGAACACGTGGTTCAGTGTGTGCCTGGATAACCATGATAGAAATTTTGAGCGTTGAATAAACTTTAATATTCGGTCATTCATTCATTCATTCATTCATTCATTCATTCTGGGCCTCAACCTGACTGGCCAGTAAGAAATCGACTTCATGCTAGAGGTGGGCGGATCGATCCAAATATCGATAATATCGATACCAACGCTGGTATTGATATGGAGCAATACTCGTGTAAAAAGAGTGATACTCAAGCTTTTTTTCTCTCCCGCACACACTGACTGCTGCGCATGCGGATTCATCAAAGTCATTGTCATGCCCTGTTTCTTGTATTGTTTGACTTGAAAAAAGAACTAGCTTGAAACTGTTTACAATATTTGTTGTGGTGCGTTAATTTTTTCGTATTTTGGTTTGTCAGCTCTCTAACCTCAGAAGATTGTTTTAATTAGCTTTAAGTTATATATTTTTTACACTCTTTATTTAAGAAAAAACGTAGAGCAGTGCACTGAAGGGAAAAAATTCCTTTTTTGTATTATTTTGTTGTATTGTTCGACTTGAAAAACAATAAGTTTGAAACTATTTACAGTATTTGTTGTGGTGTGTTAATTTTGCCGTATTGTGGGTTGTCAGCCCTCTACCTCAGGAGATTTTGTTTTAAGTTGTGTTGAGTGATATTTTTTTACACTCTGTTTATTTAAGAAAGAACAGAATTGCATTGAAAGGAAGAAAATTCCCTATTTTTTATTGCTTTTCCTAAGAACAATTCTATTTGAAAAAAGAAACAAAGAAAGAAAGAACTAGAAAAGATGTCTAGTGAGGGGAGAATTTTTATCTTATTTTTGTATTGTGGTTTCTCCTTTTCTACCTCAAAAATATTTATTTCCTAATGTTAAGGCAAACTTTTTGTTACTGTTCCATTGTTTCTAAACAAAAATGTTGATTGTGATAATAAAGTATTTTGTTGTCACGTACATTGTTTGGCGAAATTCTATCCAAGGTCTTTTGGATCCTTTGGATCTATGAAGCTTAAATATTAAAAAGTATCGGTATTGGTATTGATATCGGATCGATACCAAAATTCCCGGTATCGCCCACCTCTATTTCATGCTCATGATCGGTCTGTTTGCAATGACCTTCAGACTAGCCGACCAATCACAAACATGTATGATACTTAAAAAACAAAAACGCAGACTCCAAAAACTTAGCCGTTCCTGACGTGCCATATTCTAAGGAATGACACTGAGAAGTGGAAAACCGAAAACAATTTTACCTTTAACAAATGAAACAACCAATTCTTATTATTTTTTTTTTTTGCCTCGGAACATCTGAAAATGGAACTGGTAAATGGACGAATAAAGCTCTGAACGCAGACACTAGTGATGGGAATTCCGGCTCTTTTCAGAGAGGTGGCTCTTTTCGCTCGGCTCACTAAAAAGAGCCGACTCTTTCGTCTCCCAAGTGGCTCTTTATATTTTTTGTGGCTTAATTTATTACCAAATTATGTGTAAAATAAATTACTAATGTAAAACACATAATATCCAATGTTTTTTTATTATTAATATGGTATTTATTTATATACTCACAATGGAACACAGTGAAATAAAATACAATAACGAAGATCCATCTCAATTACAGGTCCAATCTGGTCTCAGGTCTCTGATTATGTGTATTATTTGTAAATTAGCAACTAAATACAGGGAAACAAGACATCATCAACAAAACAAAATATAAATAAAAATGTGCAAATAAAAAAGAAAAAGCCGCATCCAGGTTACAGTTTTTAATTAAGATTGGCATTCAAAAAAACCAAGGATCTCTTTGAGGGGTTGATCCTGCTTCTCCTTTCTTTTGTGATCTGACCTGTTTTAGAAAAGATTCTCTCTGAGGGGATTTTATATATATATATGTTTTGTTTTTGTTTTTTTTAGATTAGATTCAACTTTATTGTCATTACACATGTACAAGTACAACGCAACGAAATGTAGTTTAGCATCTAATCAGAAGTGCAATAAGCAGCAATGTGTCGGAATGTACAATAAATTAAAAATATATAAATCGGCTCACAATCAGGAAACGGCTCCCGTCGTTCATTTCAAAGAGCCGGCTCTTAGAATCGGATCGGTCACGACCGACACATCACTAACAGACAACAGCTGTGAGGAACCTGGCAACATACAGACGCCAAGTATTGCTGTGTGTTTTAAGCTTTAACACAGTTTCTGACACCTGGTTGTCTTATTATTTTATTAATGGCTGGTAAGTAGACATTTAGTTGAATTCTAATAGAAAAGTACGTTATTTGAACCTGAACTGGAGTCAGGTGTAGGTGAGCGCACAGCGGAAACGTTACAGGTTATTATAGCGTTTGTCCCTGAAACATGAGCGACAATGCTGTTTTTCATAGCTTTCGCACATTTATATGTATTTGTTGTACATTTAATACATCTAGGGTAGACCGTTTCCGATTAAAAACTACACCATTGAACTGAACACAGCAACCTCGGTTACGTCCTCCGCACCGTCTCCAGATTCGATTCCAGCAGCGCTTTTCCATGTTTTTGAATAGCCCAATATCGCACAGCTTTTGCTTTCCATGTTGCAATTTTAAGTAAATGACAAAGATTTTGTTTTCAAAAAAGGAAGGGTTTACAAACTGAAAAGCAGCATGGTCAGTGACAGGCTTTCAGTAGTCTATGTAGATCATAATCAAATCGTGACAGACTGCAGACTAATTAAGTCTTCACTGAACCTTAAAACTGATATCATGAGGACACTGACTGTACTTACCCTCAGAGTTTTTGTACAAATATCGTCTGGTAAACCAACAAAATATACATAAAGTACACACATAATATACACTTAATGTAATCTCTTTAATGCAGATATCTAATCAGCCAATCACATGCCAGAAGCTCTGTACATTTAGGAAGTTCCTGCTGAAGTTCAAAGCACTGGAATGCAGGAGGAAGGTGATGCATGGTTGTTGGTTCTAGATGAGCTGGTCTGGGTATTTCATTAACTGTTGATCTACTGGGGTTTTCACACAATGCATTCTTGACACCAGATGTCAGAGGAGAAGGACCAGACTGTTTCAAGCTGTTACACAGGCAACTGTAACTCAAATAACTACTTGTTACAACTGAGGTATGCAGATGAGTATCTCTGAATACACAACATAAGAAACCCTGAAGCAGATGGGCTACAGCAGCAGCTTGTCTAAATATAAGCTTGTATCAAATTTCAGTCATCATCACACAATTCACAACGTAATATACAGTTAGTGGATTCACCGGATAGATGTCATTTCACTCCAGGACTCTTACAACCCAACAATTAATCAATAGAAAAGGACACCAACAAAGCCACCAATGACCATATTATATTTTGGGGTGGTGATGCTTGATTGTTTGAGTGAGTTTCCTGCTACTTGTTCTGTACAGATCTACTTTGGACTGCACTTGATGCACGTGTACCACCCCAGTTGATGCTATACTAAGACTACCATGTCATTGTTGTGGTCAACTAGTCAAAATAAAATCTAGACAGTGGTAATCTTATTGGTGGAAGGGTAAACAGAAAGGCTGCAGACAGCTGTATTTAATACTGGTCCTTCTCAACAAATTAGCATATTGTGATAAAGCTAATTCTTTTTCGTAATGTAATGATAAAAATTAAACTTTCATATATTTTAGATTCATTGCACACCAACGGAAATATTTTAAGTCTTTTATTGTTTTAATACTGATTATTTTGGCATACAGCTCATGAAAACCCAAAATTCTCACAAAATTAGCATATCATGAAAAGGTTCTCTAAACGAGCTATTAACCTAATCATCTGAATCAACGAATTAACTCTAAACACCTGCAAAAGATTCCTGAGGCTTTTGAAAACTCCCAGCCTGGTTCATTACTCAAAACCGCAATCATGGGTAAGACTGCCGACCTGACTGCAGTCCAGAAGGCCATCATTGACACACCCTCAAGCAAGAGGGGTAAGACACAGAAAAAATTTCTGAACGAATAGGCTGTTCCCAGAGTGCTGTATCAAGGCACCTCAGTGGGAAGTCTGTGGGAAGGAAAAAGTGTGGCAGAAAACGCTGCACAATGAGAAGAGGTGACCGGACCCTGAGGAGGATTGTGGAGAAGGGCCGATTCCAGAGCCACCGTGCACAGGCGTGTGCAGGAAATGGGCTACAGGTGCCGCATTCCCCAGGTCAAGCCACTTTTGAACCAGAAACGGCGGCAGAAGCGCCTGACCTTTGCTACAGAGAAGCAGCACTGGACTGTTGCTCAGTGGTCCAAAGTACTTTTTTTGGATGCAAGCAAATTTTGCATGTCATTCGGAAAGGTGCCAGAGTCTGGAGGAAGACTGGGGAGAAGGAAATGCCAAAATGTCTGAAGTCCAGTGTCAAGTACCCACAGTCAGTGATGGTCTGGGGTGCCATGTCAGGTGCTGATGTTTGTCCACTGTGTTTTATCAAGGGCAGGGTCAATGCATCTAGCTATCAGGAGATTTTGGAGCACTTCATGCTTCCATCTGCTGAAGAGCTTTATGGAGATGAAGAGTTCATTTTTCAGCACGACCTGGCACCTGCTCACAGTGCCAAAACCACTGGTAAATGGTTTACTGACCATGGTATTACTGTGCTCAATTGGCCTGCCAACTCTCCTGACCTGAACCCGATAGAGAATCTGTGGGATATTGTGAAGAGAAAGTTGAGAGACGCAAGACCCAACACTCTGGATGAGCTTAAGGCCGCTATCGAAGCATCCTGGGCCTCCATAACACCTCAGCAGTGCCACAGGCTGATTGCCTCCATGCCACGCCACATTGAAGCAGTCATTTCTGCAAAAGGATTCCCGACCAAGTATTGAGTGCATAAATGAACATAATAATCTGAAGGTTGACTTTTTTTTGTATTAAAAACACTTTTCTTTTATTGGTCGGATGAAATATGCCAATTTAGTGAGATTTTGGGTTTTCATGAGCTGTATGCCAAAATCATCAGTATTAAAACAATAAAAGACTTGAAATATTTCAGCTGGTGTGCAATGAATCTAAAATATATGAAAGTTTAATTTTTATCATTACATTACGGAAAAGAATTAACTTTATCACAATATGCTAATTTTTTGAGAAGGACCAGTATGTAAGGCTCATAATAGTGATGAGTGATCTGCAAATGACCTAGTTCTTTTGAACCACAGTAAGTAGGACACAATGAATGACAAACACATTAATTGTCTTGGCAAACCGTTCTCTATTTGAATTCAGTATTTTAATTTAGTATTCTGCTCTGTAAAAGCTGCTACCCGACTGCCATCAGACTCTGTGGGACATGTGCAGTAAAAGAAACATAACCTGAACCAAATAGTTCAAAACAGAACTCATGAAAGTCCTTTAATCCTGTTTTTAGTCTACGTTCTGTATAGCCTACTTGAGTCCTTGGAACCATGCAATATATCATGTGCAATGTATTTACTTTGGTATTAGTTTATTCAGGTTTTCTCTTTGCTTATTCTGTATTAAAAAATTTTTCTTTGTATTTTTGCTTTTTAATATAATTTCATACTTTATTAGCTGTTTTATTATCTTGATCCTGTGTTTTTAACTGCTAAGCCAAATGCAACGCTGAATGTATAGCTCAGTGACAATAAAGGAATCTTGTATTGTACAATATGTAGGCACCAACAACATTGATTGTGAAGTTCAGGCCATTGGATTCCCATTGGAATATATGAAAGGACAAAAGCCCAATGCACTGGTAAACAGGATGTAGGATTAATGGCTAGTCCTTTCCCACTGGTTACAATGGTTTTGTGGTTGCAGGATCATAGTCTTTTTATTCAAATGCTAAATTAATACAGCATTTCCAAATGACAAGTATTGCTTATAAACACAACTAGACAATAATAACAATAGCATTTTACCTATTTGTATTCACTTATCCTTTTAAAGACAGGCACTACAGGCATGTTTACTTTGATATTTTGTTATTTAGGTTTTTTAAAAGTTGGATTTAACTGAGTACTTGTATTTTATGCATGTTGTTTTCTATCAAGTTGCAGAATTGGTTGCAAAGTGCTTGCAGGCACGAGACATGGCTTATTGTCCTTATAGCCAGTTCCCTGTTGGTGCTGCAGTCTTGACGTCAGGTGGAGTCATAATCACAGGTAATGTACCTGTAGTACTAATTTGGTTTAAGTGGGTATGGAAAGTGTGAAAATGATGTATAATACACAGCCAATGTAGTTGTGCAAATCTTTCATGTTAGTTTTATTATAAAATATAGTACAGGACTGGAATTGCTGTTTTACAGGCCTAGCTATTGCTAATAATTTACTATTGCCAGCTGCTGTAACATGTACTTCTGTGTCTGTCCTTGTCTTAGGCTGTAATGTAGAGAATTCTTCATATGGTCTTACAGCTTGTGCAGAGCGATCAGCCATACAGACAGCTGTGGCTGAGGGCCACAGAAGCTTCACAGCTATAGCAGTCACATGGTAAAACATGCACATCTTACATTGTGTCCGTGGAGGAGTACTACTGGAAGCAAGGTTCCTGATTTAATGTTAAAAGTTGCGTTTATTTAATATGTGCTTTTGCTTTCTCTCAGTGATATTAAAGAGAGTTTTGTGGGTCCCTGTGGGGCTTGTCGACAGGTGTTAATGGAGGTAAGGTTTTCTATTCCTCCATGTGTGCATTGTAGTGTTTGCTGTGACCTTACCTCGTGGATCGTATTCATTAATCTCACTGACTCTCAGTTTGGTACAGAATGGGACATTTACCTGACCAAGCCTGATGGGTCCTACAAGAAGACAAGTCTAAGAGAATTACTGCCTTTAGCATTCACTCCAGCTCACCTGGCCAAAGACTGAAATTAAGAATGCCTGAAGCTGTGTAGGGGGATTTTAGGACAGCCTTGGTTTCTTTTAACTAACCAGTTGTGGTTAAAGATGTCAATCACCTCATAAATAACGCTTCGTTTAAATTGACGTTGAATGTCCAATTTTTACTTATAGTTAGCAGTAAATTAGTGAACATCCTGATTTATTAAAATCTAACACAAAGCAACAGCTAATGCCGACTAGAAAACCAGTGCATCTACAGCATGGACACAAGAGGGCACTACAGCAACAAGTTGCACGGCATTGATTTCCTGTTGTTGTCACCAGTACGCCACTGAACTGGATTAATTTACGGAGACATAATTTACATGCATTTAATTCAAAGAGACAGTACAGCTTTCAATAAGTGGGCATTTATTTCTTTACACTGAGCTCTACGTATGCATGAATAATGTGACATCTTTTCAGTAAAACCTTTTTGTTACATTTATGTTGTAATCCCTGACATTAAATAATTAGCTCATAGTATAGTATGATTATACTGGAAAAAGTAAATTAAAGTGTTAAGTAGAGAGCACAAAGTATAATGGTAATCCTTGGTGTTCTTATGGTCCCTGCTTGAAATTCTCCTCTGCAACATGGAGGGGCGGGCATTGTGTCCTACTTCTTAGGAAAAAAAACACTCTGATATTGTTCACTGTGAGGCCAGAGAAAGATTTGGGGTGTAGAAGAGAGAGAATAAAATGGTGAAAAGAAGCATAGGGAAAATGCAACAAGCTAAATTGTTTTCACAACACGCTTATTAGATGTCATACACAACGCTAGAAATAGGAAGATGAAAAGCTGTGATATCAAAGGGACCATAATGAAAAATATCAAAGGGGAGAAAACACTGGCACATTGTTTCCTGTGAGAACTAGGGAGTGAGAAGGGGGAGTAGAAGCATGAGCGAGAAGGGAAAAGGCTGCTAGCTATACTTTGTTTCCATGGTTTCCTAATGAGCATATATCACTTCAGGGTTAGTAATGGGGAGAAATAAGAGCATGCTGAGCAATAAGGTCAGGGTGATAATAAAGGTAAAGAGAATGAGACACAGTACAAGTAGATAAAGCTGATAATGCAGTGTGCAGATTGTGAGATAACATGAGCATTTCAAAGGCTGAGAGTAGGTGGAGGCATGAGATGACTGAGAAGCAGTGAGAGTGCATTTTCAGGTTAAAACGATACAGAGCTGGACCTTCTCATCTTATAAGTAGCTTGAATCTACAAGAGCTAGTTTCTATGCCTGAATACAGCAGTTCAGCAGTTCAGTTCATGTTTTATCGCACACCTTTTTTCATAATTGTCATGGAGTTATGTTTTTCCATTTTATCTCACTGCAGAAGCAGGATAAAAATCAGTACATGTTAAATGTTCTAAACAGTCCCAGTCATCTGCTTGTAAAGCTACTACTGTAAAACCACTGCTGGTTTATGTAAATTGGTTCTCGCAATTCTGAAAATGTCAGTTTGCCATGACACTTCATTAGTAGCATGGGTGCTGTTGCATTATTCTAAAAATGTACAAGTTATGAGAAATACTGCACAAAATAATTTTGCCTGCAAATAACTGAATACTATGCAGGGTAGTACTAAGTGACCTTTTAAAAGAGGGTTAAAGTCTTAATTTACACATGCAGTGTGTCTTAAGTTCTAAAACAGAGGTGAATCTGTCATACTCTTTTCAAAAAGCAAGTGATACAATGTAATATAACTATTACTGAAATGACTAAGTAGATATTTTTGCATTATGTCTGTATGAACACAAACACACTTTGGGCAAACATTAAAGACCAGTCAAAAAAAAAGCTTGTTTGGTTCTTTTGAGAGAGGGATACATACTGCAGCAGGATAAAAATCCTAAAAGATTTGTAACAGCTGCGTAAAGACCAAAGAAGATCAAGGAGTGCTGACTGTCATGGTCTTTCCTTCACAGTCACCTGACCTAAACCCCTTCAAGCGTGTATGGGTATTTGAAGAGAGAATGCTGAGCATTCATTAAAATCATGAGATGCTCTTTGGAATATTGTGAAATCATGCTGGGATAACATGGATCATCAGATTTTGCACATTCTTGTGGAGCCAATACCAACTCAAGTTCATGCTGTCATTACAGCAAAAGGGGGAATATACCAAATACAAATAAATACTGAAATTAATGTGTAATTTAAAGGGTTTTTATGCACCGTATGCTGGTTATATGATTTGTAATGGAAAGTATTGTGTTAAGTTAAAGAAAAATGCAAAATAGCAACTTTCTCACAAGTGGTCTCAGACATTTGGCCCCCACTGTGTATACAAAACTAAAAGGTATTTTGTCTGTGTTGTACTCGTGTTTTTCTTTTAGCCTTTAACCTATATTGTTTGAGAACACACTAAAAATAACAATGCTGTCCTATATGGCCTTCAAATAATGTGAACAAAGCAAATTCCATTTGTAAATCTAGAAAGCTCAGGACCAGTCCAGTTCACTCTGGTTTTTTATTTTTTCAGGCCTTTGAAGCAGGGTTTAGAGAGCAGGATCAAGCAGGCTAGGGCAGGTCCTCTCTAACCCCTTGCTGATTTTTTTTGTAAAGCCCTGTACCCCATGCTGTGCAATGGAAAAATAAACTATGGTCTAGAGGATCTTTTTCTGTCAGTATGGAAGAGGAAAAAGTGACAGACAGGATGGTGTTTGCTGGCAAATGTGTTTTTTTGTTGTAGCTGTACTGACATGTGTGATACAGGTTTCTGGTGAGGAAGGACTGTGTGTTTCATTAATGAATTCTTAGTACACATGTTTCTGAGATGCATAAAAAGTGTGATAACCCAAAAGAGATGAAACCGATCACTGGAACATTTTTATTTTCTGTGTCTTAGCTTTAGGCCCGAAATGTACTGCACGCAAGGACAAGAATGTATGTGCGTCGAGCTATGCAGATGGGATTAGTTGTTGGGATGGGATTAGTTTAGATGGGGTAGTTGTGTTAAAAAAAACCTGCCACGACTAATTTCATAATGCAACGTACAGTGGGGAAAAAAGTATTTAGTCAGCCACTGATTGTGCAAGTTCTCCTACTTAGAAAGATGAGAGAGGTCTGTAATTTTCATCAGAGGTACACTTCAACTATGAGAGACAAAATGAGGGAAATAAAATCCAGGAAATCACATTGTCAGAGTTTTAAAGAATTTAATTATAAATCATGGTGGAAAATAAGTATTTGGCCACTCACAAACAAGCAAGATTTCTGGCTATCACAGACCTGTAACTTCTTTAAGAAGCTCTTCTATCCTCCATTCGTTATCTGTATTAATGGCACAGTTTGTACAACAGGAGCGTGTGTTTGCAGAGTGTTGGTTGGGTGTTCTCATTGCGCTTGCGTGTTTACGTTGAGTATATTTCTGGCCTTAGTCATTTGTACATGCATTCACCAGTGACTTTTCAGACTCATGTTTACTCTTCAAACAGCCTGAATTCATTAGTGATATGAAACTAACAAATAAATATTTCTTACATATTCTGGACCATGTTGAAATGGCTGCATTGTGTAATTTATCAGTTTACACATTCATGCTGCAAATCTCCGCTTGTACCACATCCACCATACCTACTACATTCAGAAGCCATGATGTCATTGAACCACACTGAACTTCTTGTCATATTCTTCAAACCAGTTTGAGATTACTTTATGAGAATGTATTATGTAGAGTATAATCCCAAGATAATAGCAGTTTCTGAAATTCTCAAACCAGTCTTGCACCAACAACCAACTCACGGTCAAAGTAGCTTCAGTTACATTTTTCCAGTTATATTGTGATGTGAACATTAACTGTAGCCTTTGCTGGATGTCTGCATGATTTTATGCATTGTGCTGCTTCCACTGATTGGATAATGCAGTCATTCAGTGACTATAATTCTTGGGCTGTGGTAGCCTAGCAGGTAAGGTACTGGACTCTGGCCCAGAAGGTCCAGGGTTCAAATCCCACCTCTGCTAAGCTGCCACTGTTGGGTCCTTGAGCTCTTGCTTAACCCACAATTGCTTGGATTGTAAGACTGTATCAATTGTAAGTCGCTCTGGATAAGGGTGTTTGCTAAATGCTGTAAATGTAAATAATTCCATAGTAAATAGTTGGTGAAAATGTATTTATGGAAAGCATGTTCTGGATAAGGCTTTGAATACACAAGTTTGAGTCCATTGACTACATACACACAGCAAGTTGTTGTCATGTTAGATAAAGTCTTGGAAGGCTGATGTACTTTAAACTTTGTATCAGCTATGTAGTATTTTATGACAGGCTGACACAGGTGCTGCCATGAGCAATTATGTTCTTGCAGTTTCAAGTAAAGAATAATTTAGTTACACAATATTATTTATTCACATCCTACAGTTCCCAAGTTGACATGAAAAACTGATTTGCATTCATGTATTATTTTTTGAATGTTAAATTCTACTGTGAATTGCACAGTTAAAGGGCAATAACATTTTATAACCTAATCTCTATCGACTCCACCTATAGTTTATGGGACTGCAAAGTACTGAAGCATGCTGAATGTAAAAAATTATCCTCTATTGCAACAGTCACTATGGAATCCCAAAGGCACTGGCCTGTGATCCAGGGTTCAAATTCTACCTGTCGAGCTGTTACTGTTGTCTCCTCAGGAGCAACTTTGTTAAATTTGTATTTATGGCCAACCAGCTATGTAGAATTCTAAGAGGCTGTAGTGGTATAAAGCACACCCCTTTTAAAGAAACTGATATGGAACAACTTGACTGGCCTGTACAGAGCCTTGACTTCAACCCCATCCTCCACCTATAGGGTGAATTCAAAAACTGACTGACACCCAACATAAGGCCTAACCATTCTAATCACGTGAATGAAATGGATTTCATGTTCTAAAATAAGGTGCCCAGGTATGTGCAGTGATCTAATACCCTAGCCCACCACCACAGGGATCTGGGCTCAAATCATTTGACTGTGGTTGAGGGAGAGGTGGCCAGTCATGTGGACTATGGTAATGCTTATGCAGGCATGTGGAAAGATGTTTGGGAGGGGACTGCCAACTAAATATAAAACTGTAAAGTCTCTCTGCCAATATCTGTCACAACAACAGATATTGGCAGAGAGATAATGGACACATGCACAAACACATGGGGACTGAACCGAAGAGCCTACACCTCACCAGTGCCAACTGAACAGTGGTAGTGTTACCTATAGCCTACCTGTTATATCAGGTGGTGAATATATAAATGCTACATCAGTGTTACAAAAAAAAAAAAAAATACTTACCGGACACAATTACAAGTTACCAAACATAGCCTTGCATTTGGAGTGTTGCTAATGAGGGACAGTATTTCCAGACTGACCAGAAGGTAACTTGCTTCCAAATGTGCTGTCTATGCTTTAGAGGCATTGGTGTGACCATCCTTGATGTACTAATCTATTGATTAATTAATGTTTTCTCCACAAATATTTACTCAATTAATAAAAAACAGATATTGTATATATAACCCATACCACTGTTGTATTTTATTTTTAACCCATTGTTTTAACATTATTTAAGCAGGCTAGGGCCTGTTGTTGTTGATGTTGTTATTATCATTATTATTATTATTATTAGGCTACTTCTCCAATTCTCAAAATGCTGTACCAGCACAACAAAATGGAGGAGGGTTGTCGGGGGCAGCACATCCTTCCTGCTCCTGTGTGTTTAAGCCTGCAGTTATGACCACTGAAGATAGGCACCGGACCCCTGATATGCTAACCAGGAAAAAGCACAATTGAAAAGTGAAAAATCATCCAAAATGTAGTGGAAAGTCTTCCTGTAAATGCAGATTCTTCGTAGTTAATCCTGGAAGTTTGGCATTGAGATGTTCAGCAGACTCATGCCCACATGCTGCTGGCTGCACAGACAAATGATGTGTGGGCATACTATTTTCAGAAGTGTTTCACCTTGTACTTCAAATCTTTCTTATATTAAATACTAAGCAGTAAGTGTGTAACCTTTAAAGTGATCACATTAAAACCCCAAAATAATTATATTAGTAGGACCTAATAACAAAAAAATCAGCTTCTTGTACTGGCTGCATAATTACTGTTCCTCTATGACAGTATTTCTACTGCATTTCCTTGATTACTGTACAATCTACTAGTTTATATAAACTGTTCAAACAAGGCGCAGTTGTGAACCATGACACAGTGAGGCCACAGGGGGATAGCTGTCGTGTTTCCTACAGGATGTTTGATATGGCCTATGGACAAAATTACAGTTCAGAAATCTACAGAAACACGGGAGAAGCAAAGCAACCAGCATCTGAAGGCTCAAACCCAGGACTTTTGTGCTGTAAAACACACACACTGTGAAAGGCACACTTTGTCAACATGTATGTTAGCTCCTGATAAAAGCAGGCTTATCAGAAGTGGTTGGTTCTTCGTTTAATCATGTTCTCAGGCCTGGTCTGGTCTCTGATGTCACCATATTGCAGCCAATAGCAGTGTGAAGGCGGAGAGGGACATTATAAGCTTCAGCATGACTCACCAAGCATCACAGAGTGGACTTCTGCACGAAGCCAGAGACTGTACTGCAAGAAGGGATACATTGCATTTATTAACAGGTAATCTGATTTTTTTAAATGCGGCTTTTCACATTTATGTAATCTTTTAGTTGGTGACAGATATCCAATTTTGAGCAGTTCTGACCATATTTGACTATTACGTTGGCCCAGATGTAGGCTATTTTTGAAATTCTAACATACCAGTTCATTTAATTGCTTAAAGCGTTTTATATTAGCCACATTATAAACTTGACAGAATCTAACGATCTAAATATTACTGGTTTGGCTGTAGAAGTCATTTTGGTTTTGTTTTTTACCAACAATTCTTATTGACTTATGCCGGTTAAGTAGCCTACGTCGGAAGAGTTTAATGATCGACGTCAGTATAATGATTAATGATTAGATCTTTTCTGTCTCGATACGTCGTGTGTGCAACAGATTTCTTATCCTGCTGAAAGCTATGAAGTCTATAGCGTTATCTATACTACGTATAGAAAACCGCCTTGTTAGGAGCTCATTTCTTAATAACCAGATTTCGGGGTAATATTTATAAAAATCGTGTTTTCTCACCCAGATTAAAGTTGTGAGCCCGGAGAGAAGGATGAGTAAAGAAACAGAAATGAAGGAGGTGGAACTGAATGAGCTGGAGCAGGAGAAGCAGTCGATGAGCACAGACACGGAGAAGAACGGCTGCGTGAAGGTGAAGGTGCCTGAGGAAAGCGAGCTCAAATTCACCGGCCTTTCGAAAGAGGAGCTCATGAAAGTGGCAGGAACACCGGGGTACGGCAAAATATATATGCTACATCATAAACATATGTGGGACAAAAAAGTATTTAGTCAGCCACTGCTTGTGTAATTTCTCCTACTTAGAAAAATGAGAGAGGTCTGTAATTTTCATCATAGGTACACTTCAACTATGAGAGACAAAATGCGAAAACAAATCCAGGAAATAACATTGTAGGATTTTTAAAGAATTTATTTGAAAATCATGGTGGAAAATAAGTATCTGGTCACCCACCAACAAGCAAGATTTCTGGCTCTCACAGACCTGTAACTCCTTCTTTAAGAAGCTCTTCTGTCCTCCACTCGTTACCTGTATTAATGGCACCTGTTTGACCTCGTAATCTGTATAAAAGACACCTGTCCACAGCCTCAAACAGTCAGACTCCAAACTCAACCATGGCCAAGACCAAAGAGCTGTCGAAGGACACCAGGAAGAAAATTGTAGACCTGCACTAGGCTGGGAAGAGTGACTCTACAATAGGCAAGCAGGTTGGTGTGAATAAATCAACTGTGGGAGCAAGTGTAAGAAAATGGAAGACATACAAGACCATTGATAATGTCCCTTGATCTGGGGCTCCATGCAAGATCCCGTGGGGTCAAAAAGATCATGAGAACGGTGAGCAAAAAATCCCAGAACTACACAGAGGGACCTGATGAATGACCTGCACAGAGCTGGGACCAAAGTAAAAAAGGCTACCATCAGTAAACACACTACGCCAAAAGAGACTCAGATTCTCTGCAGTGCAGGCGTGCCCCCCTGCTTTAGCCAGTACATGTCCAGGCCCGTCTGAAATTTGCCAGAGAGCATATGGATGATCCAGAAGAGGATTGGGAGAATATCATGTGGTCAGATGAAACCAAAATAGAACTTTTTGGTAAAAACTCAACTGAAGGAAAAAGGATGCTGAGTCACATCTCAAGAACACCATACCTACTGTGAAGCATGGGGGTGGAAACATCATGATCCGTGTTAAGGGAAGAATGAACTGGGCCATGTATCGTGAGATTTTAAGCCAAAACCTCCTTCCATCAGTGAGAGCATTGAAGATGGAACGTGGCTGGGTCTTCCAGCATGACAATGATCCCAAACACACCGCTCGGGCAATGAAGGAGTGGCTCCATAAAAAGAATTTCAAGGTCCTGGAGTGGGCCTAGCCAGTCTCCAGATCTCAACCCCATGGAAAAATGTGTGGAAGGAGTTGAAAAGTCCGTGTTGCTCCAAAACATCACTCACTGCTCTAGAGGAGATCTGCATGGAGGAATGGGCCAAAAATACCAGCTACAGTGTGTGCCAACCTGGTGAAGACTTACAGGAAACATTTTGACCTCCCTGTCATTGCCAACAAAGGTTCTTACAAAGTATTGAGTTGAACCATATTTATTGACCAAATACTTATTTTCCACCATGATTTACAATTAAATTCTTTAAAAATCCTACAATGTGATTTCCTGGATTTTTTTGTCTCTCATAGTTGAAGTGTACCTATGATGAAAATTACAGACCTCTCTAGGAGAACTTGCACAATCAGTGGCTGACTAAATACTTTTTTCCCCCACTGTAGGTCTGTGTTTCCTTATAGAGTCCCATTGACAACCATCAGCAAATGTGCTTTACTGTTTCACTCAAAAGCACTGTTATTTCTATTGCTACTCAGTTTTATACAGCATACCTGTGTGCTGAGTGTAGTGTATCAGCCCAAATACTTTTCCTCTTTAAATACATCATTTTATTTTTTTATCAAATCAAAAATATTTGCATCATTTTCTGGTTTGTTTTAGGAAACATTATGTAATATGCCTCATTGAACTCCACAGCAACATAATCGGCTTTAGTGATCCATGGGCGCAGTCTAACTGAATTTATCAGTGACCATATTGCTTAATAAGTACGGTACTTGGATTAATTCTTAATTCAGATGGTTTATCAAAAAGAGGCGTCCATAATTTGAAAGAAGTGGACTAACTTTAATGAGAACACAGGGCACGGGCATAAGCATGCCCTGAACAAGACATCTGTCAAGCATAGGTCTGGGTAGGGGTTGCTGATACGACTAAGATACCACAACAGAATTTGCCCAAAGAGATAATACTATAATGCACGTTTGGTTGGTGCTACAGTCTTTGAAATAAGGAAACCCTTAAAGGTTCTGGGAGTACTAATTAGAACTATTTTGAAAACCATTATAAGGCTTTCACAAAGTTTTATACATTTGAGAGGGTCCTTCAAGTAGAAATGGCAATAGATCTACCTAGAACCATTCAAAGAAGCCATGGGGAGCTCCATGAGGATTCTAACAGTATATTGTCACCGTGTGTTTACAGATGGGTGCGGACCCGTTGGATCTTGTTGGTTCTGTTCTGGCTGGGCTGGGTTGGCATGCTCGCTGGGGCAGTGGCGATCATTGTTCAGGCTCCACGATGTAAATCCATTCCTGAAATGCACTGGTGGAATGAGGGTCCCCTATATCAGATATCTGATGTGAAAGAATTCTCTGGCTTCAAAGGTATGAGAAAAGCTTATGAGGACTTTTTATTTTAATGTGAAATTGGGTTACTATTGAATGCTATTCTCCATTCATGAATCTTATTTCTTTATTCATTTTTTCTTATTTTACTATAGGGAAACTAAGTTCAGATTTTGACTGTAGCTAAACATTAGGGCATTTAATGTGAATGCCTCTATGAATTTAAGACATGTAATAGGACAGCTGTTATGCCTGAAGTCTCCAAGTCTGAGTGACTGTGTGAGTGTAATGTGTCATGTGATGGCTTGGCATCCTGTAAAGGGTCGTTTTCCATTTGTGCCCTGTTCTGCCGTCTATGCCCCCGCTCCCACAATGCCGAACTGGACTAAGTGGGTATGAAAATGAATGAATGCAGTTACTTGTAGTTTACCGTGCTCAATTTTCAGTAATGTTCAGTGGGAGTGGTGCACAATGACAGAATGATAAATGGGCTTGGTAAATGCTTAACAGAACAGTTAGGCCAATGGTTGTTGGCTGTCCTGTGACACTCATGCCAGAGATCACATGCTCAGCTGTGCTTTCTCTGAAGACCCTCCTCTCTAAATTTTGCCAAGTATGTTATTTTGGGAAGACATTTGTCAGGCAGTAATAATGAACATACACTGATATCATAATACAATTTAAATTACAGTCAATAAAAAGAGCCTTGATAGCCTTCGTAGCACTGTAGTACATTGATCATTTATTAGTTTGCAACCAAAACCTGTTATGAACTTTTGTTATTCATGACCACACTAATGACTGATGTTAATGAGTACAGATTTGTCACTGAGTGTTGGGTTGGTTGGATGTGTTGTACTATTATTTTTGACATCTCTCTATAGGAGTGGAAGAGAAGCTGGATAATCTGAACCAGCTGAAGGTGAAAGGTTTGATTCTTGGCCCGATACACACTGTTCAGGCTGACCGACTAGGGACATTGGATTTAAACACCATTAATCCTGAAGTGGGTGTGGAGGAAGAGCTTGACAGTCTGATAGAAAGAGCACACAAGAAAGGTGAGGCTCCCCAGTACCCATAATCCACTGAGATCTTGCCTTTATTTGCCTGTATTTAGGAAAAACTCACTGTGGTGTTACTTTAACAGCAATGTGGTCTTTGCACTTTGGTCTCAATGTCTGTTTTCCTATTAGGTATCTCTATAGTGCTGAATCTGACACCAAACTATGAAGGAAACGCAGCTTGGTTCAGTGGTTTTGATTCTGTTGCTGGTCAATTTAAGGTAAAGTTAATTATAGACTGGTATCTTTGGAACATATAAAAAGGTTAATTAAGTGAGGCCAGAGTATTGAAGAACAGTAATGTGGAGAAAAAATATTTTTTATTATTCTGCCAGGCTGCATGTGCCTACTGGCTTCATAAGGGAATAGATGGCTTCCTTGTTTCCAGTCTGGAGGAGATTGCCAATCCTGCCACTTGGTCATCCATCCAGGCTGTTGTTCAGACAAACACCACAGCAGGGACTAAGAGAACGTGAGTCGCTGAATGGTTGTGAGACACCTTGTGGTTGTCTGCAGTATTTACTGAGGTCATTTAAGCAGTGCTGCCAGTTCCCCCTGCTGGTATCTGTGCTATGACACTTCCACATTTATGTAGCAAGTACGTTCTATAGCCACTAGTTCATGGACGACCAAAATGACATCTAAAATCATGGGTATTACTACGGAGTTTGTCTGCCATTTTCTGCTACAACAGTCTCCACTCTTCTGAGAAAACTTTCCATGACTTACAGTTAACAACATGGCTTATAGTTGACATTTCAAATAATCCCAAATCTCTCTGATGGAGTTACAGTCAGAGCTCTGTGCAAGCTAGCCAGGTTCTTCATCAGAGTTGGCAAAATGTTTCTTTATGGACTTTGTTTTAGGAGAGCAGAGCAGAAAGTTGATGCCCTGACTTGCTGGAGAGGTGGAAACCAATAAAATGGGGTGTCCACAATGTCCTGCAATATACTTGTGCCTTGTCCAGGGTTTATTCCCAGCTAGGGCCAAAAGTTTTTTGCTTGGGCTAAGGACTCACCACACAACCATAAGAATAAGAAAAGTGAAAATAAAGGAGTGATAACACAATTAAAGCGATATTGTTAGCGATATGCTTTTCTGATCATATCGAGAATATCGTCAGTGCTTAAAGAACACTGACCGACTACATGTTTCATTATAAAGAGTGGAATTAGCCCTGTTAAAACTATAAATCACTTTATTAAGTATGGGATAAAACCTGAATAGTAGCTTTTAAGAAGCTGTCACTAATGATGCATGTTGTCTGTGATCATATGTGTCTTGATAAATATTGTGTATCGTGAAAATGTCTGTAATTATTGTGATATAATATTTTTTACCATATTGTTTTTTGCTTCAGTATGGGGAACTATTGTCCATGAAAATATATGGTGCTACAGATTTAGGCTGAAACATTTATCAGTGTTCCTTACATTCATTCCTTCTTCCTCAGTGCTCTAATGGGTTCAGTTACTGGTCAGAACATCAGCACAGTTTTTCAGCTTCTGAACAGCACTGGAGTTGACCTATTGCAAACCGGACTGCCTGATTTCAAGATGTCTGGGATGGAGCAGGCAGAGACCATCACCTACCTCTATTCTAGCCATGCACACGCAAGTCTGAGCTGGAGTCTTGCACAACCCCGTCCACCTTTGCCCATACGCCTCCAGTACACAATGCTCTTCACCTTGCCTGGAACCCCAGTATTTAACACAGGCG
Organism: Ancistrus triradiatus; assembly: GCA_025084515.1. NCBI lineage: Eukaryota > Metazoa > Chordata > Actinopteri > Siluriformes > Loricariidae > Ancistrus > Ancistrus triradiatus. The sequence goes on along the minus strand of JAJAGP010005984.1, from coordinate 1,751 downwards.
ATGAGGTTGGACTTAAGGATTGGGTGAGTATATAGGATAGGTGGACAGATGAAATATTCTAAAAGACTAATCTCTAGATGAAGACAGCAGTGTAGATTTCTCTAGCAAAATGCTACATTTTGCCTTATACTGTTTTATTATTTGTTTTTAGGAAGCTATTGATGAAATTTGGAACTTGGAAAGTTCAGCTGATGAAAACAACGAAACGGCAAAGGTAACTAGTGAAAAGACTACTCAAGTGGCACATTAATTATTTTTAGTACAAGCGGTGTTTATGACTATGTAAATATCTAAGAGAGAGATATATCTGTCAAAGAATGTAATTCATAATGTCCTCAGCTTGTTACAGTCCCCTCCACAATTATTAACTAATAAAGATGAGTAAAAACGACTTTAAGAAGTTCAACTTTTGGTGAATTAGCTTAAGCTCACACTGATAAAATTATTGTTCCAAGTTTTTATATGTCACTTTTTTAAGAGCATGTATGGTCTGAAGCTGGTCGTACCAGTAGTTGATAATGCAGATGCAGAGGGTAATCAGGAAACGGCACCCAGGACCTGTGTGTTCACTGAAATATCCAATTTTATTTACCCAAGCAAAATAAAATATCAAAATGGTTACACTCTAACAGGCTTTATGTTTTAGACTTGGTCTACTTTTAATTAAATGAAACTGATATCAAACTTCATAATTTGGTACAATTACACATCAAACTCGAAAGAAAACCTAATTGCTTAGCAATCTAACCTAGCCTATACTTTGGAGGCAATGCTAAGTCAGTTGATCAGTTCAGGTTGCCTTCTTGTTGGTTTTCTTTGTCCTCTTCTCCAGGAATTGACTCCTCTGGTGACCAGAACCAGAGAGTGGATATACACCCGTTCCATTTCAGTGAACACTAGTCCTAAATGTGTTTTTTTGTTTACAGTCTGCATCGCCTCCTACTCGTATAACGCGGATATATGCCCTCAGTCTGCGCTAGGTTGAGGACCTCTCACACTAGTCACCGTCCTCCCTCTGCTCCAAAATATACAATAGCCATACATTTTCACATCTACACAGAGGATTGTCTCTAAGCTATTCAAACAAAGTTCAAATCCCAAATCCTGTACACTATGTACAGTGTGGCAAAAAAGTATTTAGTCAGCCACTGATTGTGCAAGTTCTCCTACTTGAGAAAAATGAGAGAGGTCTGTAATTTTCATCACAGGTACACTTCAACTATGAGAGACAAAATGAGAAAAAAAATCCAGGAAACCACATTGTAGAATTTTTAAAGAATTTAATTGTAAATTATGGTGGAAAATAAGTATTTGGTCAATATATTTGGTTCAACTCAATACAAAAATAACCTTGTTGACAATGACAGAGGTCAAATGTTTCCTGTAAGTCCTCACCAGGTTTGCACAAACTGTAGCTGGTGTTTTGGCCCATTCCTCCATGCAGATCTCTTCTAGAGCAGTGATGTTTTGGGGCAACACGGACTTTCAACTCCCTCCACAAATTTTCTATGGGGTTGAGGTCTGGAGACTGGCTAGGCCACTCCAGGACCTTGAAATGCTTTTCACAGAGCCACTCTTTCATTGCCCGAGCAGTGTGTTTGGGATCATTGTCATGCTGGAAGACCCAGCCACGTTCCATCTTCAATGCTCTCACTGATGGAAGGAGGTTTTGGCTTAAAATCTCACGATACATGGCCCCGTTCATTCTTCCCTCAACACGGATCAGGTGTCCTGTCCCCTTTGCAGAAAAA
>JAJAGP010005983.1:0-26616 GCA_025084515.1 Ancistrus triradiatus | reverse complement strand
AAAGACAGTAGAAATGTGAAATATTTTATGGTCAAACTGTGAAAATCCACATTAAAAATGTCAAGGAATTCACTGCTTTACTATTTCACAGTAAATTTTTTTCCTGAGAGCTAATCATTACCTTGCCTGCATTGTGGTTGAATTTCTTTTAATATTTGTGGATGTCCAAACTCCATGTGAAAATTGGCTTTGGCGTTAGCCGCTATAGCTTTTGTACAGATTCTGTATTGGAAATTTTGTGTGGGGTGTCCAGTAGTTCTGCTCAGCACTCCAGGATTAAAAAAAAAAAAAAAAAAAAAAAAAAAAAAAAAAAAAATATATATATATATATACACACACATATATATATATGTATATATATATTTATTTTTACCGCCGTGATGATACCCCTGCTTTTAACACTAAAAATTCAAACTCTTTTCCACGAGGGCCACAGCCCTAATGTTATTTATGTTTTCTCATTTCTTACACAGCAAAGTCAGTCCATAAAGGAACTGTTTATTAGCTACATTAGGTCAGTGCATTTACATCATTTAGCAGATGCTCTTATTCAGAACAACTTACAATTGATATAATCTTAAAATCCAAGCAATTGTGGTTTAAGGGCCTTGCTCAAAGACCCAACAATGACAGCTTGGCAGAGATTGGATTTGAACTGTGCATGTTCGGGTCCATAGTCCAGTACCTTAATGGCTAGGCTACCACATTCCACATTAGCTAATGAGCTCACAGGCTTACTGAGCTAGAATGCTGTACTCTGCAGTTCTGTGGAACTCCAAGGACTGCAGAATGGTATTGAGAGTAATGGCATCAAAATATTATTGTTTAAAAGGAAATTCTGTGCAGGTGTGACTGTGGTAGCCTAATGGGTAAGGTACTGGACTATGGACCAGAAGGTCCAGCGTTCAAATCCCACCTCTGCCAAGCTGCCACTGTTGGGTCCTTGAGCAAGGCCCTTAACCCACATTAGCTTGGATTGTAAGGTTGTATCAAGGTTGTAACTACTGTGAGCATCATATCTGTGAGACTTAAGACAAAAACAATTTTCAGACTTATATAAACTATCAGTAAGATTAATCCAGTACATTTCACCTAATGGCATATTTAACAGATGCATTGTTTGTTTTGTTTTTACAGGGAGGGCTCTCTAGCCCTTCCCTAACCCTCCCTTTCATCTGGGGACTCGTACCAGAGTTGTGATGTCAATCCAACCAGATATACAAACCCTGGCACCTGGACACTGCTGTTTCCAATAGCTGGCTCTTACCATTGAGCCACCAGGATCAATAACATACAATTATAGAGAAAGATACAACGCAAAGAATTTACAGAGAAGAAACATACACATACACTATATAGACAAATGTCTGAGGTCACCCCCCCCAAAAAAAATTACATCCGAAACATGGGTATTGGTATGGAGTTTGCCCCAATCTTTGCTCTTGTAAAAGAGCTTTGTTTTTGTAAAAGAGCTTTCAACTAAATTTTGGAACATGACTGTGAGGTTGGCTTCTAATGTTAGACAAGAAGCCCTGGCTCACTTTCAGCATTCTAGTACATTTTCAAAATGTCTGATGGAGTTGAGGTCAAGGTTCTTTGCAAATCAGCAAAGTTCTCAATCAACGTTGGCAAACCAATGCCTCTCTATGGACTTTGTTTAAGGACAGCTGGGCAGAAAGCTGATGAACTGACTTGCTGGAACGAGAAACCTATACATGTCATACTATAGATGCACCGATTTCAATTTTCTGATTGCCGATTTATTTAACATGTGATCGCAATTCTGATTTTCTTTCTGTCTAAGAATTACAGCATAAAGAGACATTTTTGTTTAAATTTCCTTTTAATGGAAACTTTTTAATTGCTAGATAAAGACAGCAGGGGCTTCTGGCTTGTGTCTGCTCTGCGCTAGTGCTATCTTTAACTTTTAAATCTTTGCCTTTGTTAGTTTTGTCAAATTCCACATATTCAGCGGGGTGATGCCGTTTTAAATGTCTTATTACATTGTTGTTCAGAACGAGTTATTCCTCTACTGCTATTCCCGCTATGCACGTATTGCAAAGAGCACGCTCTGAAGAGCTTGCACGCTGAACACATGGCTGTGTCCTAAATACATCCCTACTCCCTCATTAGTCTCCCTACACCCTCATTAGTAATGTGCTATATAGAGAGACAGTATTTAGTTGACAAAGTAGCAGACAAAACAACCACAGTGTAACGCTTTTCTCATCATGAACATATGTCAGCTGCGGTCTCATAAACAAACCAGCGAGTGGCTGAGCCGTGTTTAAAGCTCCATACATACATGAACTGGATTCTGCATTAAAATTAGTAAAAGTGCTGTGTTGTTACATTATTATCTTTAATTTAATTTAGAGCAAGCCTAGGGTGACAGTGGCAAGGAACAACTCTCTAAACATTATAAGAAAGAAACTTTGGGAGGACCAAGACTCAAAAAGGGACCCATCCTACTTTGGTGGCGAAGATAATAAATGTAAGAATGAAATGAATTTATCTAGTCAAAAAAGTGTGTAGTAATAGTTTAAAAAAATAACGTGAAAATATGCACATTGGCATTATTTAGTCCAATACACGTAGTGTGGCTGTGTTTGTGCTGCTGTTGCTATAGTGCACTGCGCATGTGTAAATGTAACTGGATCAGAATCACAATGTTATGAGACTGATCAGCCATAACCAGTGAAATTTACATTTACAGCATTTAGCAGATGCCCTTATCTAGAGCGACTTACAATTGATACAATCTTACAATCCAAGCCTTGCTCAAGGACCCAACAGTGGCAGCTTGGCAGAGGTGGGATTTGAACCCTGGACCTTGTGGTCCATAGTCCAGTACCTTATCCACTAGGCTACCACAGTTCCAAAAAGAAATCCGTTCAATCGATTGATGCATCTCAAAGTACAACCTATTCTGCTGCCCCTGTTTGTCTATGGACAATACTGAAATGTATGCCTTCTATTATGAATACGAAGTGCTGCTAAAATAGCAACACTCAATAAATAGGTGGTGTCCACAAACTTTTTGCTTTATAGTGTACATCATTTAGAATCTGTTTGACTTAAGACACATACTCACAACTCCTTGTAAGTACAGTATTTGCTATGTGTGTATTAGTTTTATGTGCAGTAGTTACTGTTATTTCTGTGACTGCTTTACACTCAGTTTCCAATGTATGAAGTCTATGTTGGGTACAGCTGAAATATCATGTACACGTACCATGTAGACACACTTACTAGGTATAGATGACTGACTGTAGCTCAGCCGTTGCTAAGCACAGTGTGTATGCCATCAGTGGAAAAGGACCACCATATGGCCACCACTGAACGACTAGAACTTGGGTGGTGGGCAATTCTGATCACAGCCCTGACATAATGTATTTGTGCAGAATATACAGATATTTTTGCCATGCAAAATTATGTTAAAAATCAATTTCTTGACAATTTGTGACTGCTCTCATCCCTTACACCAGTCAAACCTAACAGTGCTGATGTGGTCTGGAAATATTTGGTCCATGACAGTCCTATGGTGCTCCCTATCGATTTATAAACAGGACAGAAGGTACACATAGAAGATAGAAAATTCACTGTGCCTAGCAGCAGATGGGCTGCAAGCAGGAAGTTTTAAAGAGTGCATCTGTATGGTAAGAGTACTTGATGAAAAAAAAAAACAAAAAAAAATGATTGTAGGTAAGAGGTAGGTGTGTCTAATATATGGGCAAATGCAGTCCTGTGCAAAAGTTTTAGGCCACCATTAGGTTTGTTGTTTTAGCAATGGTATAATTACCATATTGTCAACAACTGGATGCAAAAATTTGAAACTTGGATTCATCACTTTTTTCCACTGATCTTCATTCCAATCTTTGTGAGCTTTAGTATATTTTAACCTTTTCACCCTGTATCTTTTCTGAAAAAGTGGTTCTTCGGATTGTAGAAGGGTCAACTTGGCAACCTGATGTAGTTTCCAGATACTGCTATTGCTCAGACATAAGGGGAGATCACACTAAATACTTACCACTGCAGCCTATAAAAGCTGGGTTTTTTTTCAGGTTTTTCAGTTTTGTAATACTACATACATATTTCTTGTATTTTCTGGTTGTATTCTAGTAAAGAGACTGAGAAATAATTATATACAGTGGGGCAAAAAAGTATTTAGTCAGCCACTGATTGTGCAAGTTCTCCTACTTAGAAAAATGAGAGAGGGCTGTAATTATCATTATAGCTACACTTCAACTATGAGAGACAAAATGAGAGAAAAAAAACCCAGGAAATCACATTGTAGGATTTTTAAAGAATTTAATTGTAAATTATGGTGGAAAATAAGTATTTGGTCACCCACAAGCAAGCAAGATTTCTGGCCCTCACAGACCTGTAACAACTTCTTTAAGAAGCTCTTCTGTCCTCCACTTGTTACCTGTATTAATGGCACTGTTTGACCGCGTTATCTGTATATAGACCCTGTCCACAGCTAAAACATCAAACTCAAACTCAACCAGGCCAAGACCAAAGACTTGTTGAAGGACACCAGCAGAAAATTGTAGACCTTGCACCTACACCTGAAGCTATAATAGGCAAGCAGGTTGGGGTGTTATAAATCAACTGTGGGAGCAATTGTAAGACATACAAGACTTGATAATCTCCCTCGTATCTGGGCCCCTCCACTCAAGATCTCATCCCGTGGGTCAAAATGATCAGGAGAAAGAACGGTGAGCCAAAAATCGTAGAATTACACGAAGGGGACCTGATGAATGACCTTCAGAGAGCTGGGTACCAAAGTACAAGGCTACCATCAGTAACATAATGCCGCGAGGGACTCAGATCCTTCAGTGCCCGGCGTGTCCCCTGCTTAATAAGGCCAGTACATGTCCAGGTCCGTCTCTAAATTTTCCAGAAGCATATGGATGATCCAGAGAGGATTGGGAATGTCATGTGGTCAGATGAAACCAAAATGGAACTTTTTGTTAAAAACTCAACTGGAGAAAAAGGGCTGAGTCGCATCCCAAGAACACCAAACATACTTGTGAAGCATGGGTGTGGAACATCTGCTTTGGGGCTTGTTTTTTTCTTGCAAGGGACGACGAACTGATCTGTGGTTTAAGGGAGAATGACCGGGCCAAATGTATCGTGAGATGTTAAGCCAAAAAATGTTACAAAGTATTGATTGACTTTTGTAAGTATATTGGTTTTACATCAGATGGAGTTCATTATAGGCAATAATCAAGTCAGTACTGTTAAGTCACGTTGGTTCTATTGTCACCACTGTTCGCTCTGCTTCCAGATTGTAGACCTTCTAAAAGAGCTGGATGATATGAAACGTCAGTATGAACACATGGTATCGAACCTGCTGCATTGGATCAAAACCAAGATAGTTGTGTTGGATGATCGCTCCTTCCCAAACTCCCTGCCAGGCATGAAGCAGCTGGTGACTGCCTTCAAGATGTATCGCACTGTCGAGAAGCCGCCCAAGTACCAGGAACGAGGTTCTATCGAAGCACACCTTTTCAGCCTGCGTACAAAGCTCAGGGCCAACAACCAGCGTGACTACGTCCCTCCAGAAGGCAAGATGTTAGGAGACATTGAGAGATGCTGGACGCTGCTGGAGAGGGCGGAGCACGGGCGTGAACGAGACCTGCAGAGTGCCCTGTTGAGGCTGGAGCACCTTGAGCAGTTGGCACAGAAGTTTAGACGCAAGGCAGCTCTTAGAGAAAGTTACCTGGAGGATACACTACATCTTATTCAGAAAGATGACCTGAGACGACTGCAGAGCTTGGAGGATTCTCAAGCTGCAGCCCAGAGAATGGAGGCCCTAAGCACTGACGTGTTGGCTCATGAGCCCCGCTTTCAGGCCCTCAGTCAGATGGCAGCTGTCATCGAGAGAGAGGATTACCATGACAAGAAACAGGTTGTTGGCAGGTGTGTGGATCAGTCAGACACAGAACATAGCCAAATGTCTGTAATAAATATCTGCTAATTACATATATTAACTCAACTGAAGTACATTCATTTAAATAAAAAGTGATGGTAGTGTATTACCTCTTTGTGTGTGACAGGCAAGTGAGTATCTCCAAAAAATGGCAAGCTTTGCTCCAGCAGTTGCAGCAAAAAAGACATTCTATTGGTGATATTGTGAATACACTTGGCATCCTCAAGGACATCGAGCTAATCTCAATGGACCTCAACAACCTACAGGTCATTACGGGTTTTTGCAAATCATAATTCTTACATTTCTACTTACTTTTAATACATTCATAGACTATATTTTATACACAGACACACACACACAAAATCCTTTTATCCTTACACCCATAATTACTACATACATTACACATAATATGGATACTGAGCAGCAAGCTTAATGGAGCTTACTGTATTGCTTCACTTTTAGGCCCAGGCACAGACCTCTGAATTGGGAAAGCAGCTACCGGAGGTAGTGGATCTACTCCAGAAACAGGATTTGTTGGAGACCAAGATTTTCTCTCTTGGTGAAACACTGAGTGCCATCAGCAGCAGTGCCTTAAGAGGGAAACACAGGGACACGGTGCAGGTTCAGGGCAGAGTGAAAGAGCTTAACAGCCAGTATAATTCCCTGCTGGCTCTCAGCAAGAACAGGTAAAGTGTTTGGAATTCATATCTTCTGGTCACGATTGTATAGGTTGCTACAAAATAATAGTGTCTCTCACAAACATTCCTTGCAGCACAATGGGCTGGAGTTTGCTTTACTGAATACTGTTGATTGGTCAAACCTAGGGGTGTAACTATGCATCATACACTACATTGTGATGCAAAAATGTCACGATGTGCATTGTGGAGATATATGGTGTCACGTGTTCTGTTTATTACACCATCTGATGCAACTGCATTTTTTAAACACCAGAGGGCGAAATCATGCTTCATGTCCCGTACTCATATCTTCCGTTCCGCAGTTGGACACTCGATAAGGTAAAAGTGAATATGAGATTAAGGAAAGGCTCAGTGAGCTTGTTTGTTTACTTTTCAATTTAAGAAAAAATATATAATCGTGAACTCAGTATCATGAATTGAATCGTAAGCAGAGTGTATCGTTACACCCTTAGTCGAACCCAAGTGAAAGACAATGAACAGTAAGAAGTAATCACTAAAATACTCACAGTACTCCTGGTAAAGCAAAATTTGTGATATTATTGGGGGAACGCTCTGAATATACTCAGTGCATCAAATTCGTATCTGTGCAGCAAGCCCATGAAGCTACATGAATATCGTATATTCATGCAACAGAGCAAAACAATAAAGCAGAATAATAAAGAGTAACAATGTGACCTTGTCCATGCCTGTCCTATTGGTGTCCTTTCTTAGCATTCCAAATCAAATATTATTCCAGGTATTTTATATATTAAAATGTACATCAGTCCACAAACCTCTGGACCACAGTGATGCTTGAAAGTTTGTGAACCCTTTGGCATTTTCTGAATGATCTAAAACATCCTCAGATTTTGAAAGTCCAAAAAGAAGACCAAGAGAATCCACTTAAACAAATGAAACAAAAATATTATATTTGGTCATTTATGCTCAACATAATTGAATATTACAGATCTGTGATAGGCAAAAATATTTGAACCTTTACTGTTGGTATCTGGTATGACCCCCTTGTGCAGCAATAGCTGAAATTAAACTTTCCAGTAACTGTATCAGTCCTACACATTAGCTTGGAAGAATGTTAGCCCATTCCACTGTACAGAACAGCTTCAAAACTGGGATGTTGGTGATTTTATTCAAATTAACTGCTCACTTCAAGCCCTTCCATAGGTCTTTGACTTGGCCATTCCAAAACATTAACTTTATTCTTCTTTAACCAAGGGATCAAGGGATGTGATACACAAGCCTCCAGATTCAATAAACAAATCCTAATGTCAATATTAACATGTAGTAGGAGTAAGACAGATTGCAGTTCCATATCTCTGATAGATCTGATTTGTCTTTCCAAAAGGAGGAAGGCACTTGATGAGCAGCTGAAGCTCTACGAGTTCTTCAATGACTGTGAAGAAGTAGAAGCATGGATCTATGAAAAGTGGCTCCTGGTACAGGCAGCATCTTTAGCCAGAGACCTCAGTCAGATTCAACAAGCAATTCAAAACCACAAGGTTTGGTCCTTTATACATTTAAAGGCATCCTACAATTACTATAAAATGAGGAGTACATATTGAAAAGTGTGCGGCGGTTTCAGATTATGATATGTAAAACTAGCCAAATGGCAAGAAAGACAGTTCATGTACTTTTTTTTTAAAAGACATAGCTACTTATATTCTCTTCTAAGAGATGTAATAATTGTATTCACGTTCTTGTTTACAGACACTGGAAGCTGAAGTGCAGTCCCAAGAATCTCTGTGCTCAAGAGTTGTGGCCAGAGGTCAGGAACTGTGCAGAGGGAGGCATCCCAATGAAAGAGACATTCAGAAATGGATCCGGACATTGCAAAAACAGTGGCAGCAGCTGAGAGACCAAGTCTCAAACCGCAAGAATAGACTGGATGCTGCCAGTGTCATCAAACAGGTTCTAATTTCACACAAAAGCTATCTCTTACAGAAAAAAATAGCTGGCTAAAGGTACTAAGCTGTAATTAGTAAATAAATGAACATTACATTACATTACATTACATTACAGTGGGGGCCAACTGTGAGAACAGGAAATGGAAATAATTTTATTTTACATGTCTCTCAACTTTAATGCAATGTTTTCCATTACAAATCTCATCAGCATAACAATGAGTGAAAATCTTAATCTAAAAAAACAGAATACATAAATTAAAAATTATTATTATTATTATTATGGTAGGGACCGAATATTTATTATACAGTATATACTATTGTCTTATATTATATAGCTTTATATTCTCCATTTTATAATCTTCATAATATTGTATTCTCTTAAATTTATTAAAGTCTATAAATTAGTTTTTCTTTAAAATATGTTCTCTCTTAATATCTCTTTCATATTTAGTTTCTGTTAATTTAAACTATTACTAAAATGTATAATTTATTTAACTAGTTAATTTAAATTAAATTAGTTTACATATCATCTAGGCTACCAAGGAGGTCAAATTTGACTTGACTTGATCTTACCTGACCAAACCCCAAACCAAACCAAACCAAACTCAGAGCATTGAGTAACATCAAAGCCGACACCCTGCAGTGCATCAGCATGCCACAACAAATAGAAACTACATTTTACACAGAAACTAATGCACAATCCAGCACATGTACAGTACTGTGCAAAAGTCTTAGGTCACCATTAAATTAGATATACAGTGGGATCTCGATTCTTGTTGCTAATTCGTTCCAGAAGGATTGTTGAGAAGCAAAAACGACAAGAACCTAGAAAATTTTATGTAAATGCAAACTGAAATAATCCGTTCCAGACACCCAGAAAATCCACACTGTACAAGGCATTATATGCAATAATGGAGTCGTATTGTACAGGAGCTCCATGCTTTACGAAGGGGATATGTTCCGACAAATCCATCATAAGTTTAATGCATCATGAACTCAGGAGTTTAACGAGTGTTTGGTAGAGCATCTATATTGTATCCTAGCGGAGATGTGGAAAGGACACTATGACAAATAATGATAAGTAAGTTAATGTTAAAATACAAACATTGACCTTCAGTTGGCCAAAATCATTACCACAAAGCTTATTTTATAATAAAGTGTTGGAAAATCTCATAAAATTTAGTGATGGATTGAAAGTTAAAAGTAAAAGCAACACTTGATGACCTGCGGCTGCTAGCATAGCTGCTAAGCTAACTGCAGCATGTGTTCTGGGGCCTTCAGTTCCTGTTCTGCTATGGTTGGTTGTTATAAACTAACTTTTTAGGATCTATGGAGACTTATGTACACTAAGAATACAGTACTGTAGATGTAAAAAATAAAGAGAAAACAATAAAAATAGCAGAGATCTTCTCTGAGGGATATTGTGAACCTGAATCACTTGATCAGGAATGGTCTTTATGGAAGGGTAGCAGCCAAGAAACCACTTTTTTGGAAGGGAGCTCAGTCTGCTTATCCCGATGCCACAGGTTTTTAATAAAACTTTGTGTTTAATAAAACACTGTTACATCTGTCATTACAAGTTCTGTACAACAAATAATGCATCTGGCAAGGCAATATATGGGTTAAGTAAGTTAACCTTAATAATAAGGACAATAACCTTATCGGACCATGGACATACATGGTGAACAGAAATGGGTCACATACTTGTAATTATCAAGCCATGGTCCAGCCAACAGTGTCTGATGATCACAAAATAACACTGGTGAAGGACTATAAGATGACCCTCAAGCTGTACCAATGAGATAAGTGTATCTAATAATCAGAAAGTAAGCTGGCCTGTGCTTAAATGTGTAGACATTATTTGAATGCAGGATGCAAGAAACTCTAACAACAAATATGTTCCTCATAGTATTTTGCTGATGCAGCAGAGGCAAACTCATGGCTAAATGACCGCAAACCCCTTCTAACTGATGAGGATTATGGTAAGGACGAAATGAGCACTACTATCCTGCTTCAACGCCACCAGAGACTGGAAAAGGAAATAGAGGCGTATGCTTCAGAGGTGAAGAGACTTGGTGAACAAGCCAAGAGTGCTGTCCATCTTGCTCCACTAACTGTAAGTAATAATGCACTGTAGGGAAACTGAATTTGCAAACCAAAGTTAGTAAGAATGAAAGCCAGAAAGCATTTACCTTCCTGCTTAAGGCAATTTATGGGCACGGGGAGCCGGGGCCTAATCGGCTGCACAGGGTGCAAGGCGGTAGCCAACCCCAGACAGAACGCTGCACATGGAAACACACACTCACAATGGGACAATTTAGAGACATAGACTGACCTAAAGCATGTCTTTGGATTGTGGGAGGAAACCGGAGTAGCCGGAGTAAACCCACACAGACACGAGTAGAACATGCAAACCCCACACAGGTAGAGTCCATTGTGGGAATGAAACCAGGGATCTCTGGAGCGCCATCATGCCACCCGCCAAATGATTTGGCAAAGGATCATCTAAGTTATGGACATTCCCTCCTGAAAGAGGCTTAAATGTGTCATTCCTAGAAATATGTTGCATCTTAACTTTTCTACAGGGACCATACCATTTCTGAAAGAGCACTGAAAACATCGTTTCTGTTTCCCTTTAGACAGAACCTCAGGAGAGCAAAATGGTCCATTACAGTGATTCTTCAGGAGATGAAAAGGATGCAGTGGACAGCAGAGAACTGCCCAAGGCCTCACCACAGATTCAAGCATTTGATGCCAAGATTAGATTCAAATACAGAGGTAAAAACAATTGTCAGTCAGCAATTTGACGTGATCTAAACAACGTGATGCAAAAGAACAGCATGTGCGACGTTTTGTTTCAGGTGTGAGATTAACATGGGATCGTGGAGAAATTCTGACAATCCTTAGGAAAGAGAAAAACGATAAAATTCTTGCACGTGACAGTAAAGGAAATGAACAATTAGTGCCTGCAACATATATTACAGAACTGCCTTCAACAGTAAGTCTGCCACAAATCACTAAAACATTCAAATCCACAACTTGTTGTGAATGTATTAACCACCACCTGCATTGTTAAATTTGTAGCTACAGCAAGCACCCCCTCCTCCTGCAAACGGGGTTTCGGAGAGTCCAAGGCAGAAAGTGAGCCGACCACGCCGTACCCGTTCCATGCGCCGGGGCACTGCTGAAATAGCCGTAACCTCAATACCAGACCCACACTTCCAGAAGGACACCATAAACGATACACAGAGCGACTTGGAGAAAGACTTCAACCATCTCCGTCAGTTAGGACAGGTGAACGAATACTTTCAACCCTCCAAATGCACACATTGTGATTCTTAAAAATGTACTGTTGTTAGTCAGAGGGGAAGTCAAACAAGCAACAGTAGAACCCCTACCATTCATGCACTTTACCCAGAATTCTGTATGTGTGAATGGCCCCCAGGGTCTACTTTATGAGTAATGGTAATTTACAAAGTCAAGAATTTTCAGGGAAGTTCCAGGTTGACTCGTGCGTGTACACAACCACACATCGATAAGACATACTGACATTGACAATACTGGATTATCACAGTTAGGATATAAGACCAACACTTTAGTGTTAAGTAATACAGTACAGCTCTGGAAAGAGAGACCACTCTCAATTTTCATAAAATCCAACATATCTAGAGGTACGCCTTGTTTAACATCTGCAACACTTCCTATGAAGCAGGTTTCTGACCGAAATGGACACTGACCAAGCATTATCATCATCACATAGTAGTTTAGATACTTTGCACAGTGTTTAATTTTAATTCTTATCTTTGTATCTTTTGTATAGTTTGAAACACTTACCGAAAACAAAATGAAAAAAAAAAAAACATATTACTTTAGGCATGAATAAACATAGGAAAAGAAAAATTGAATGTTCCTGTTTGTCAAGGCAGGGTGAGGAAAGTCAAACCACGAAGGTGGATGAATATGTGGAAGACTTATCAGCTAGTTGTGCTAAACCACAGATCTCTTACTTTTTTTTAGTCATGTTCTTATATTAGCGTCTGTCTCCATTTTATTTGTTCCTCTTATCACAACTCGTCCAAAAAGAAACCTTAAGGAAATATTTAAACCCCAAAATGGCAAAGACTACAATCCAACTTTGCTAGCATTTGCGTAGAGGAACAGTAAGCATGGCCTCCTTAACCCAGTGTTTCTCAATCCTGGTCCTGGTGCCCCACCGCTCCACATGTTTTAGTGTTTCCTGCTCCCAACACACCTGATCCAACTACCCAGCTCATTAACAAGCCCGTTATTGAGTTAAAGTGGGTGTTTTTAAACAGGAGAAGCAACAAAATTGCACTGTTGGTTAGCTCTCATAGAGAGCGCCCTATATAGGAAGTAGGCAGCAAGGGCACCCACTAGGTATTGAGACAGACCCGATAAACACTCGGTAAAAGCGATGGCAGCATGGTGTACTAACTTCTTTAAAAGGAAGGCGCAAATTAACATTTACATTAAGTAATTTAACAAATGCGGACAAAACGCTCGCACTGTAGAATCCAGCTTCCACACAGCCCATGTTTGTTGCATTTACAAACAGCGGCTCGCTCCACACTGGTTGCGTTTCATCGCGTCATCCAAACGTCATTGTTCGGTATAAATTATTAATAGTAATTTTCAGTTATTCGGTGCATTCCTAGTTTTAGGGGTGAAAGAAGTTTGTTTAGTTTGAACTTGACAAATTGCCTTCGTCGGTAGAGCAGCACAGCATGTTTCTCACCACTATTCAGCATGGCTTCTAGTTCAGTACAGTACACTAGTACTTTTCTAGCAAATAGTGTGTCAAAAAACAAAGGACACCACATAGTAGTGCGCAAATTGTAATCTATATAGAGCACTGCAGTATATGGTTTCTGTGGAGCAAAGTCAGATCACTCCACCCTCTAGTGGATGCATAATGAATTGCTATTCACTTACACAGCTGATCTTTTTTGCATGTTTTATCCCATCTTTCCGGGAGAGGGTGAGGGATGAGGCTGGGGCAGGGGCGTTTCAAAACTACTTGTACTGGGGCACACGCACACTGGCACAGCTGTACCCATCTGCTTGCCAATCAGTCGTAGGGGCACAATTGTGCATAAAAATAAGCCCGTTAAACACTAAATAAATTAAGTGATTTAACACTTGAAGTGGGCTTTACTCTGCCGTGGATGAGAAATGAAGAACAAATGAACATAATTTGTTTTTATTAATTGCATTAATTTTAGTTAATGTTTATGCCTTTGGTTTAGTGGTCTAATTTGTATTGGTAGGTTATACGGTTATGAGTGGCTAGCCAAAACATACAGCTATGAGCTATCATTACCTTCCCTGCAGAATTTTTGACTTTTTAATATTTGCTGTGGTCCATTACTCCATGTGAAAAACCGAAAGAAACTGGCTCTGATTGAAAGCGCTTTTGGAAAAATGCTGGGGAGTTATAGGAAATGTAGTGCCTGTAGTTGTCCATCGTAGGGCGGACAGGAGTTGCTGTTCTAGCACTGAGAGACAATCTAAGATAATCACCCAACAGGCCTCCTCTCTCCGAGACCCAGTCATTTGTGCCTGCATATGAGGGAAAAGCCGGAACTTCACCCCAATTCCGAAAGTATATGGCAATAACTAATTTAAATGTGTCCTTGCAACAGGAGGAATGCCTGATGTTTTTAAATGATGTCTGAAAGTAAAGCACTGTTGGCATGTACAGTGCAAAAGTCTTAGGGCACCATTAGACTGAATATAGCATTGTTTTGGCAATGGTATAATGAACACTGTTTCTCAGTCTTTGTATTAGAATACAACCAGGATTAAAAATGACAAAAAAACCTGGAAAAACAAACAAGCAAACAAAAACAGCTTCTGTAGGCTATAGTGCCTCTATATTTAGTGTGAGTGCTATAGAGGTCACACTAAATATAAAGGTCACAAAATGGTCTGCATTATGAAACTGTCATACAGTTAAAAACGTACAACTATTTGGAGAAATAGTAGCTGCTTAGCAGCAAATTTCTTTGACATGCAAAGGGTGTATTAGGTACATATATTACATTACATGATTTAACTACATCCAATAACAAGTGGTACAGCTCAAGCAAAGATGCAAGCAATGTTACTTTCAGTAGCAGGTTCTGAATACTGATAATGTAAATGTCTGTTGCTGTGTCCATGTTTAATAACCTGAATGGCTGAATTTTTAGGACAATGTGACATATGACATCAGAAAGAAATTAGTTTCTCAATTGAATTTTTATTTATTTTTACAAAAGGAAATATTAACAAAACAAAGTCCATTCCATCCCCAGTGAGAGGGAAAAAATGCGATTTATAAACCCCAATATGTTTATGTTTGTTTGTTTGGTTTATTTAATGTCGCTTTCAGCATCAGTGGCCTTTTCAGTGACACAAAAAAGGTTACATCTTTACAGAAGTTTACATCAAGACTAGCAATATTTATACACACTCAAGTCAATGCCAATTTAGAGTATTAACCTAACATGCATGTCTTTGGACTGTGGGAGGAAACCGGAGTACCAGGAGTAAACCCACATGGACACAGGGAGGACATGCAGACTCCACACAGAAATGACCCTGGCTGCTCCACCCTGGGATTGAACCCAGGACCTTCTTGCTGTGAGATCGAGCCACTGTGCCACCTGTAAACCCCAATAAAAAGGAATGGGAATACCAGCCAAAACAGTTTTAAAATCTAATTGTGTCAGCAGACTAAAGATATTCTTAAATACATTAAACAATATCTTTTATTATGTGAAAACTGTTTCTAGATCTATTTAACTTTAATTTTTAGAACTAAAAAGAAACACAGGTTGAATAATCATAATATTCTAACAAACATATAATGAGATCTTAGATGTATTGGCTGTATCTGAGATGTTTTCTCTTGCACATTTCAGTAAAGTGGTACAGAGCGCTAGCCTGTCACAGATCAACCTATAGCCCCCCTAGAACAGTCAGCAGTCAATCCCTGGCCTTGCACTTAAACAATAGCAGCATCTGGCAGCTTCATCGGGTTGCCAAGTTGACCCTTCTACAGTCTGAAGAAGCTTGAATGGGAGCATCCAAGAAACCACTTTTCCAGAAGGGGAACAGGTTGAAAAGGCTAAGATATGCTAAAGCTCAGAAAGATTTTGTGCAGTACTGTATACTACGTATAGTACGTATAGTACGTAGTCTTGTAATGTGGAATTATTTCTGAGTAAACTACTTAAACAAGGTGCAGTTGTGGCACATCTACACAACTGTTCATTATGAAGTTGTTAAACTTTAGAATATTGATGTATGTATTTTCAACTGCAGTCTAAGAGAAAGATTCTAGATGAGACTGCTCGACTGCATCGCTTCTACAGTGCCTGTGAGGAGTTTGAGTCATGGATGGAGGACAAGGAGAACATCCTGCACACCTTCAGTTCCAAAACTGACAACATTGCGGATGTGCAGGTCAAATACGAGGTGTGTGTTTTTTCATAAAGGGAAGCACTCTAAAAGAGTTAGTATGCATACATTCTCAAATGATCCTTTTATCTTATGATCTAACTCTACTGAACACGCCATTATTTCCACAAAAAAGAATTTCCTTACAGAGTTGGCCAGTGGAAAGGGGCAGCTCGATGACATCAATAAACTGGCTGAAGAGTTAGTCAAACAGCAGCACAGCAAAAAGAGAGACATTCTATCCAGACAAACTCAAGTCAATAACAGGTAAGAGAAAATAACTACACAACACTCTTTCACTCAAACTACAACCAACTGATAAATCTAGACAAATGTCAGATGGGCCTCCATCTGACAGGTTGCAGTGAGTGGAGTACTATTACTGTAATGACTGTATATGCTCCTCATCACAAGGTGGGCGCGGATTCAGACCCTGAAAGATGAAAAGGCGCATGAACTACTCAGCTCAGCTGACATCAAGTCCTTCTTAGACACTTGTGACGATGCCAAAACCCAGCTCTTAGACAAGCTCTCCCAACTGGATGCATCCAATGTGGGCAGTTCTGCTTTGGCTCTCCAGGCCGAAGAGCGCAGTCAGGCCCAGGCTGAAAGGGACATTGAAGCTCTTGAGAGGAAGATAGAATACCTAAAGGGTGTGGCCAGAATGTGAGTTCACATATCACTCACTGACAAACATTTAAACATTGTACTCACTAATAAATGTAATTGTTTCTAAAGGAAGTAATGATGTATAATAATATGTTTTTATTGTACATTTTCAGAACTGAATGTTGAATGTTGTAAAGCAAAATGTATAAATTAAGTGGGAAAAATATATACGCCCGAACCACTTTATTAGGTACACCTATTCAACTGCTTGTTACTGTAAATATTAGCCAATCACATGGCAGCAACTCAATGCATTTAGGTATGTAGACAAGACAAATGACACAGCCTACCTGAATATTGTTGCTGACAATGTCCATCCCTTTATGATCACAGTGTACCATCTCCTACACGCCATGTTACAAAGCCCACATCATCTCAAACTGGATTATTGAGCATGGCAATGAGTTCACAGTACTCAGAAAGCCTCCACAATCACCAGATATCAATCCAATAAAGTGGTCGGTGAGAGTGTTCTGAAATAGGTTTTGATTTCAGGCTGCAAGGCAAAAGTTCTGTAGCCAGAGTAATTAAACATTAATGCAGGGCCTTTTTATGACATATTTGAACTAAAATCTATGGTACAGGATAATTTCTCATACTGAAGCAGATCAATTCTCCTCTCCCCATCTTTGTTATAGGAAGAGGGACTGCAGCCCGGCAGAAAGTGCTGCCATCATGGAGGAGGTCCATGCTTTGGAGGAACTGTTGCGGCAAGTCAAAGCCCAAGCTGCAAAAAAGCAGGACATGATAGAAATGGCTCAGAACCTGCAGCTCTTCCAGAAGGAGTCCAGAGACTTGCTTCTGTGGGCTGAAGCCGTGAAAGATCACTTGGTGGAAGAGGAAAACGCCTCTGATGTAGCCTCTGCGCAAGCTCTGTTAAAGGACAACGATGAACTGAGGCTAGAGATTGAGCAGCAGCGCGCAAGGTTTTGTATTTTTTAATTAATGTTCTGAAATACGTAGTATTTTGTATAACAGGAAGAAAACTGCGAGATCCTCATCAGTCATATACAGATCTCTATATTTATGAAATAGCTTCTTTTACTTAATTAGGTATGTGGGGGTTCTGGCACCTATCCCCAGAGAACACAGGGTGCAGATGTAAGTTTGCTCTGAATGGGATACCCTCCATTGAAACACTGGGGGATGATCCATGGACTGGCCTCTCCTCCCTCAGACACAGCCAATCATGTCTGTGGTAGCCTAGTGGTTAAGGTACTGGACTACAGACTAGAAGGTCCAGGGTTCAAATCCCACCTCTGCTAAGCCACCACTGTTGGGTCCCTGGTCAAGGCCCTTAACCCACAATTGCTTGGATTGTAAGAATATATAATATATGTAAGCCGCTCTGGATAAGGGCGTCAGCTAAATGACATAAATGTAAATGTTTGTGACCCCCAATCCTGGCCCCCAACTCAAACCTGAATCATAGCAGTGGTGAACTCATAGCTAGCATATTAAACCACTGCACTGCACTACACTACATCAATACATGTGTATGCCGCTTAATGTCCACATAACATTCTGTGAAACATGGTGTTGACCTAAATGGATGTTGACCAGACAGTACCATAGTCCCATAGCTTTTTAGTATACTGTAGTCTAAATATAAAGGGAATCCAAAAATGCATTGACAGACAGTGTTTCAAATAACATGGAAGATCAACCATATGAAACAGAGACTCACTGAGTGAATGTCAACCAGTTTATATAGTTACAGGTTACAGGAGCTATACGGGTGGAGGAGGGACAAAAAAGGAGTACTACTTACAATAGGACAGACACATACACTTACAAACGCCATTTACAGCTCGTTACAAATAAGTAGCAGAGAGTCTTACACACAAACACAAAAAAGTCTCTGAACACATCAACCGAGTTGGAATAGTCTGTAGTACAAACATGAGCTAATGAGCAAGCAAGTACACGACCGGTAAGGTAGCTTTATACACACACACACACACACACACACACAACCAAATGATGGACTTCCGCTGTTAAACTCCCACCTCTGCTCATGGATCTGCAGCGTTGATTCGCTGTTGAGGTGACGGCAGTGATGAGATGTTTATGGTTGCAACATCTGGACCTAAAGGACATATTTTAATTTCCTATCATAATTATTATTAATAAGTTGTTAAAGTGAACATACCTTATTCAGATGATTGTTAAATCCGAATCACTTACCTGCATTATAAATAATACAATTTATCAATGTTATCAAAACTTAAAATAAGTCATGGGGGTTGAATATATGTATATGGAAGTGGAATTAAATCAGATATGGCTTTAATTACTGTTTATTTTCAGGTTGAAAGAGATGGAGAAGCTGGGCAGGTTTTTGGAAGCATCTGGAGATCCCAAAGTCACTAAAGAGGCCCAAGAAATGCTAACAAAATTAAATGAAGAATGGAGCAGATTGGACAGACTGTGGACCAGCCGAAACAGGAGGCTACAGCAAGGACTTGAACTTCAGAAGTGGAACAAGGAAGCAGATAGAATAGATGCCACGATTGCTGGGCATGACAGCAGGCTAAAAGTCAAAGACCTTGGGGCAAGTTGTGTTATACCCTGTTACACTCTAATGGGTAAGGGGCATGTATGAGTTACAGGCCCTTACTACTGTAAAACAGCTTAAATGAATCTTTGTGTTGTATACATATATATGTGCAGGACTCTGTGGATAGTGTTCACAGTTTGCTAGGCAGGCAAGAGGAGCTAGAAGGCTTACTTGGAGCTCTTGACCAGCGTATAGACTGCCTTCTACAGAAGAGCAAGGAGCTCATCGACAGCCGGCACTTTGCATCCAAACAGTAAGGCTAACCCTTTATTTGCACTTTGTATTTTATTTAATTGTACTAATAAAAGCAAAATGTAGTTTTTCACCAACTTGTTGATCTGTTGTTCAGGATTCAGCAGAGATGTCAGGACATTGAAGAAAAAAACAACAAGCTCAAAGAAAGCTGTAGACAGAGAAGACTGGAGTTGCTTGCCTCTAAATCATACCAGGTATTACTGTGCATGCCACAGGAAACAGCAAGCACTGACAAATCACATAGTCACACACTGTAGATGTTTAAAGGAACATGTGATAATTAAGATTCAAGTCACATCAGACCTGCAATAGTCTTTTTTCAGACTTGGAAAAATTGGCATTTCATCAGCCCTGCTGCAACCTTGCACCCTTGATAAGTTAAGATAAGAATAAGAACAATACAGAACAAGAAATAAGAAATATCTTTAAGATAGGAAATATCATTATTGTCATGATACATGCGTACATGCATTTAATTTGACATGCTCAAGAGCAGCAGCAGAGACGTTTACAAATTTACAACCCCAAATAAAAAAAAGTTGGGAGGGTATTGAAAATGCTAATTACATGCTTACATTTATGTTGCCTTTTTTTCATTGCAGACAGTAGGAACCCGTGATATTTCATGTTTTGTCTGGGCAACTTCATTTCATTTGTTTCATTTCAGACCTGTACCACATTCCACAAAAAGTTGGGACAGGGCAATTTAGGGCTAGTATTGAGGTTAAGAACAAAAACAAAACAAAGTAAAAACCATGTGATTTTAAACAGGTGATGTCAATAGACTATAATCCTGATTTGGGTCAAAAGTAGTATCCACAAAAGGCTGAGTCTTTGAGGAGCAACGATGAGCAGAGGATCTCCAGTTTGTCTACTAATGCACAAGAAAATTACTGAATGTTTAAAAACAATGTTCCTCAAAAAAAGATTGGAAGGGATTTACATATTTCTCCCTCTAGAGTCCATAATATCATTAAATGATTCAAGGAATCTTTTTTTGGAAGAAATGGACGTTGTATGCTCCAGTCCAAAGATGAAAAGGACCATCCAGACTGTTATCAGCAACAATTTCAAAATCTACTGTCTGTCATGGTATGGGCCTGTGTTAGTGTGCTTGGCAAAGGTCATTTAAACTTATGTCATGGCAGCATTAATGCAGAAAAGTACACTGAGAGCTTAGAACAACATACATTGGTGCTTGAAAGTTTATCTGCATAAAACGACCTAAACCTACATCAGATTTTCACACAAATCCTAAAAGTAGATAAAGAGAACCCAGTTAAACAAATGAGACAAAAATATTTACTTGGCCATTTATTTTTCTCTCCAAAAAGGGACATTGGTTTGTTTTTCATGCTCGTCTGCAGTCTGCTAAAGATCACGTGGACAAGCCAGAAGGCTATTGGAAGAATGTTTTGTGGACAGATGAGACCAAAATAGAACTTTTTGGTTTAAAAGAAAAGTGTTATATTTGGAGAAAGGAAAGCACTGCATTCCAGCATAAGAACCTTATTCCATCTGTGAAACATGGTGGTGGTAGTATCATGGTTTGGGCCTGTTTGCTGCATCTGGGCCAGGACGGCTTGCCATCATTGATGGAACAATGAATTCTGAATGATATCAGAGAATTCTAAAGGAAAAAGTCAGGACATCTGTCCATGAACTGATTCTCAAGAGATGGTGGGTCATGCAGCAAGACAACGACCCTAAGCACACAAGTCGTTCTACCAAAGAATAGTTAAAGAAGAATAAAGTTAATGTTCTACTTTTAGGACTTGTGTGAAAATCTGATGATGTTTTCGGTCTTATTTATGCAGAAATATAGAAAATTCTTAAGGGTTCACAAACTTTCAAGCACAACCGTATGCTGCCTTCATGACATCATCTTTTCCAGGGACGTCATGCATATTTCAACAAGACAATACAAACCACATGCTGCACACATTCCAAAGCCATGAAGCAAGTATGGTACTGGACTGGCCTGCCTGCCTGCAGCCCTGACCTGTCCCCAGTAGAAAATGTGTGCAGATTTTTTAAAATGAAAAATGTGACAACGACGAAGGCATGTTTGCAGGAAGAATGGGACAAAATAACACCTGAAACACTAAATCGCTTGGTGTTCTTTGTGCCAAGTGTTGTGAGAAGGAATTGTAACATTACAAACTGGTCAATGCTTTACTGTCCCAACTTTTTTGGAATGTGTTGCAAAACATGAACATGAAATATCTTGAGTTCGTACTGTCTGCAATGAAAAAAGAGTCAACATAAATGTCAGTTCTTTTTTTTTTCTTTTCAATTTCCATGCATTCCCAACTTTTTCTGAGTTGGGGTTGTACATATGGGAACAATAAATAATGAATATCAATGGCATATAATGGCATGATCATTTTACTCCAATGTGTCAAATTCTGTATCTATGCTTGACCCTGGTTCCTAATACCATACACCATTTGAGCCTAAACCTATATGTCTAACCCACTTTCCCATTAGTAATTCTTGCTCTTGGGAGAATCATATTTCCTCCTCCTGGAGTACCAGAGAAGCAGTGGGATGCCGGTGGAGGGCAGTGTCAAGCAACCCTGTCCAGATAATGTGGAGAGAAACATCTGTTAAACTCCCTCTGGGCCAGAATGCCTCCCTGACCAGGAGCATTGGTGCAGCCCACCACAACCTGCCCCAATCTGCTAAGTAGCTGAAAGTGGACAGCCTTGACGTAGCCAGCTGTTGCAACCACAGAAAACTAATGTATGAGACAACACTACTGGCAGGGGGCAATGCAGTCCCCGCTTGACACTTCAGAAACAATGCCAAAATCGTTAGGGAGGGAAGGAGTCATCAGAAACTCCGGTGTGTCTACATTGTAGATCTTGTACTGGCATTGTAAGAGTCGGCCTTCAACAGCATGCAGTTTAGCAGGGACTTGGGAGGCTTAAAAGTGCAATCAGAGCAAACACATAGCATCATTGTTTTGATTCTGCTAATCTGCCTTGTTCTGAAAAGTAGAATGTGAAAAATGTTTGGATTGTTTTTGTGTGTGACAGGATTTTTTGCAGAGATGCAGAAGAGCTGCAGATTTGGATGGAAGAGAAATTTAAGATAGCTGAGGATGAGTCCTACAGAGATCCAACCAACATCCTGTAACAAACTCAAAATGCCATGAGGCTGCAGAGAAAGAGATGGCGGCCACATCAAGTCCGACTGAGACCCCACTAATGAGGTATTGCTGCAAAGAATATAATGTGAACTAAAGCTATATTGAAAACTACAATGTCCTTTGAGGAACATGGGGGTTGTTTTTTTAAGTGCTATAATTTACATAACCATAACATACAAAAGAGTTTGCACTGATCTGGGATCAGGATTTAAAGACAAATAGTGAAGAAGGATAGAGATTGGACCTTTTGATGACCATCATTCATTCATTGTTGAAAAATGAACCATGTTCCCAGTGGGTCATCAATCCTTCTCTCGTAATATTCTGTGCCTTGTTTCCATATCTAAGGCAGGAGAACAGATGCTGTCCTGAGATCATTATAAAACAGTCAGAGCATCCGGAGAAAGTCTCGGCAAGTGCAGAGGCAAATGGGGCGAGCTCCAAAGAAAAATGCCAAGAGAGAGGATATAAGCTAAGACAGGCTGGCCAACAGGAACAGCTCATGGAGTTACTTCAGGTACGGCTACTACTAGTTTGCTTCTAAAATTCACCTGAAATTAATGTATTGATGCGATGCTCAATAATCCAGGTTAAGAAAATCCCACAAGTTGAATCAGTTCATCTGGACATAAGGTTTTGTCGGAGAAACGTTTCGTCACTCATCTAAGTGACTTCTTCAGTCTCAGCTAGTTGGAAAACTTCCCCAATCTTATATACAGCACATTTGCATAACGACTGGTACCAGCACCATTGCATAACAGTGGGACCGGTGATCAGTTTAATATGCAGATTACCATAACCATTAACGACAATGGCCACGTGTGCCATTCACACAGGATTGGGGAAGGGCTGCGATGGCGACGTAAGATGGTGAGAGGTGTACTCTGAGGCCCCCTCCTCGGTTCAGGGATGGACGTTCCCTTTTTACTAAAATGGCTTCTTTTACTCTGCGTTAAAACCATGTGCTGTATATAAGATTGGGGAAGTTTTCCAACTAGCTGAGACTGAAGAAGTCACTTAGATGAGTGAAGAAATGTTTCTCTGACGAAACCTTATGTCCAGATGAACAGATTCAACTTCTGGGACCTGAAATTAATATTTTCCTTGCAGGTTTACTGATCAAGAATATACTGGGAAATGTTGATTAACTCAATTCATATTGTAACATGGGGGCACCCTTTGTCTGCATCTTGTGAGAGAACCATCTCCCACCCCATGGGGCACTGAGACACAGGGTCCTCTGGCGAGGTGGAACGTCCACAAACACACCTGAACTCATACCAGCAAAACATGATGGTCATTACGGATGCCTGTCCTAGAGAATGGCAGGACCCCTCCCTAGGGGTGGCAATTCAGTGTCGTGGGAAGCCAGGGCCTACTTGGCACAAGGTTGGAAACAAACCAAGATAGGGACCCAATCATCATATGGCACACTCACTCACCGACACACTGGTTGACCAAACGTATGTATTTTGAGTTACTCGGAGGAAACCCAGGAATTAAACCAAGGATCTCTTGAGCTGTGAGGTGACACTCACTCACTCCCTCACTTGTTTAATCCACTTTAGGGTCACAGACCTGAGACCTACCTGGCAGCACAGCATGCAAGGCAGGAACCAACCCTGAACAGGGCACCAGTAAATCACAAGGTCTTCTGGCAAGGTGGAACATCCACAAACACACCTGACCTGATATGGTGCCAGGGAACTATGATAGTCATTAGGAATGCTTGACAAAGAAAATGCTAAGACTCCTCCCTACAAACCTGGGTGAATTGATACTGAGAACCAGTGCTGTACTGCTGAGCCACTCTGGTTCATATCCCGCCTCTGGTGAGGTGAGGTTGAGTTGCATTATGAAGTTTGTGCATCCTCAAGATCTTGTCTCAGTGGTTTATAGAGGGACGGTCTCTGTTTTCCCATGTGGATGGCTGTGAGGTACTAAGATCTCAGCTATTCCTGCATTGTGTGTGGTGTTTCGCTTGGTGCTCGACTCTAATTCTGCCTGCAAGTCTCTGGGCTCCTTCTCTCCAGAGGTTCCAGAATCTCAGCATTTAACAGGTGGCAGCTTGGGTCTGTCACTAGACGCAGACAATGGTGCCTCCATGTTAAATATATGTTCTGATATAAATAACTCCTTTTTTAAACCCAAGGGGATCCAGATGTATATGATTTTTATTATTTTGTTCAACGAAACATTTTCAGTAAGACTTGAGTGTTTGAGTTGAAGGCAACTGGACTGCTTCTTGGTTCGTGGTTCAGAACTGAAGAAACATTTTGAATGAGAGGTGAAACATCTTCAAGAACCAAGAAGAAGTCCAGTTGCCTTCAATTCATCGCTCAAGTCTACCATGCCCTGGATGACTGAGAACTTACACAGACATTTTGAGTAAGACTGTCCTGGCTTGAATATAATCAAGTGTAAAGTCACAACCCATAATTCTCATTCCTCATATTTTACTCAAAATGTCAATTTAGAAGGTGTCATTCCAAGTTTGTGGGAGAAAATGGTGTAATTATGTCTGTTTAGGATGCCAAGCTGAAAATTGAGAAAATCCAGCGGATGCTGCAGCATGCACCTAGGGGCCATGACCTTCGCTCGAGTCGAACACTCCTGAAGGAACACAAGCAAGTGGAGCAGGAGGCTCAGGAGCTGGCAGACAAAATCAACTCAATTGTCACCCGTGCCAAGCACCTTGCTACGAACCACTTTGATTCCCAGAAAATCCTCCATGAGACAGACACCTACCTGAAACTGTGAGCACTTCATAAAATGTTTATGTGCCTCAAGTTTTTACTTTTCTCTATATATGACCTAACGCATATTTGGAATTTGGGAACCTGTAGGAACCCAGGAATCGAACCAAGGATCTCTGGTGCTGTGAGGCAACACTCACTCACTTGCATAACCGCTTAATCTAGTTCAGGGTCTTGGGGGCTGGGGTCTAACTGGCAGCACACGGTGCAACCCTGAACAAGTCTGTCAAAGGCCACATGCACACACACACACACAGGGATGATTTAGAGGTGCCAGTTACCATAACAAATGTCTTTGGAATGTGGGAGGAAACCAGACTAGATGTTCAAGGAGAACATGCAAACTCCAGACAGGGAGAAGTTGAGCCAGGACTTGAATCCAGCCTCTGGACCTCAGCTTTAACCACCGAGTCGTGCTCCCAAGTGACAATACTATGATCTGTATTGTTCTAGATATGTTGTAGTATCTAGTCCCAGTACCTGTGATGCTTTGTGCATATTTGTTAACCTCTACATAATTGGCTAATTTTCAATATTCAGCATTTTATATATTTTCACTATTACTTATATGCTGTAGTGTTATATTCTCTATTTTAATATGCTCGTCATAATATTACATTTTCTCTAAAATATTTGTTTACATGTTATATTTTTTTTATTCAAAATTTAAAATGAAATAAAATTATATAAAATTAGTTATTTAGCTTCTGTTTATTTAACCTATTACTATAAACCTATTAATTACATAACGTACATATAGTGGTGCTTGAAAGTTTGTGAACCCTTTAGAATTTTCTATATTTCTGCATAAATACGACCTAAAAAAATGATCCAATATTAGTGAGTGGCAAAAGTGGGCACGATGGCTCGATGGGTAGCATCGCCGCCTCACAGCAAGAAGGTCCTGGGTTCAATCCCAGGCTGGAGCGGCCTGGGTCCTTTCTGTGTGGAGTCTGCATGTCTTCCCCGTGTCCGCGAGGGTTTACTCCGGGTACTCTGGTTTCCTTCCACAGTCCAAAGACATGCAAGTTAGGTTAATTGATTACACTAAATTGGCCTGGTTTGAGTGTGGTCTCTGGCGACAGACGGAGCGATGTGTCGGCTGGAGTATTCTTTTTTGGACAAATTATTATGGACAAACGCAGTGAAAATGATGAATGACTGGCAAAAGTATATGAACCTTTGCTTTCAGTATCTGCTGTGACCCCCCCCCCCCCCCCC